>JASAMZ010009444.1:0-30364 GCA_030248115.1 Linhomoeus sp. GSCO2_2 | reverse complement strand
GTATCGCTCTGTGCGCGGCTCCCAGTCGATCCGGGTGGACTGGGAGGCTGGGTCGTACGTGGCCTGAAAAGTGTAGCAGTACGTTGGGTGGGGATGTGGAGTCAACATTTTACACTACATTCCAAACTTCTGTTTCGCTTGGGTGGAGGAAGAGGGGGTTTTCTCACATATTTCAGTGAATCTTACTGGAATTTGGCACTAATTATGAAAATTGTTGCATGGAGGGGCCGCCCTCTGTTGGGTGGGCATGGAGAAACGCTCAGCCTCACAGGCAGTCCTCATGCAGTAATCGATTCTCTCACACTTGGCAAGAAGAAGAGTTAACAGGGTACGATGCTAGTCATGCACTGTGCTTCCCTCCACCTTTGATCAATCCCCTCCAGGATTTGGAATGGCGTCTCGCCCAGCCACTTCTGGTGGAGGGGCTAGCGGACACACATATTTGGCTATTTCTCTCCAATGCAGTTGCCGATTCTCTCCACAATTGGCAAGCAAAAGAGTTGGCTGGGTATGGTACTACTCCTGCACTCAGCTTCATTCCACCTTTTGTCCCCTCCTCCGAGGTTTGGAATGGTGTCTCACTCTGTCACTCCAACTGGACTAGAGTTTGGTCAACATTGACCAAATAGCTACCTGTCACCAACTTCATCCCTCAAGTCCACAGCACTGACCCTCCACGCAACAAGTAATGGCCAATGCCACTTGCCCCAGCAGAGTATGGTGTTCTAGGGTGGGTGTGGTTCTGGGTAAGAGGATGGGTAGTGGCATGCATGTGTGGTATACCTCTATCGGCCAATCTTTCAAATTTTGTGGCTAATCCACTGAAGGGACCAGTGGACACACATATTTGGCTATTTCTCTCTAATGCAGTAACCGATTCTCTCCACATTGGCAAGAAGAAGAGTTAACAGGGTACGATGCTAGTCCTGCACTGTGCTTCCCTCCACCTTTTATCCCTCATCTCTAGGATTTGGAATGGCGTCTCGCCCAGTCACTCCTGGTGGAGGGGCTAAGCAGACATACATATTTGGCTATTTCTCACTCATGCAGTAGGCTATTCTCTCCACACTTGGCAAGAAGAACAGGTAACATGGTACCGGGTTTTTCCGAAAAAGCGCCCCGGGGTGCTAATTAAATTTTGCACTTCCAGCGAGACCAGAATGAATCCAAATAAGCGCCCCTGGGCGGTTAATTGGAAAGTCTAATGTAATGCCTTTTCGGCACTTATGTAATATTCATAGCTTACCCTCAATAGAAGTGAATAGTCAGTTAGTATTGGTGATACATGACCGATATTTACTGGTTTTAATACATAATTCTGTGAATTCTCTCATGAAATGGAGAATTTAGGCTCAAAGTAAACGCTGAAACCCCCCAATTCTCTTGGCGACTGACTAATATAAGGCAGTAAAATGCGTATCTCATCCAAAGAATCTTTTCTCCAAATAAGCGCCCCCGGGGCGCTTAGGTATTTGGAAAGGCATGCCAAATAAGCGCCCCGGGGGCGCTTGTTTGGGGAGGGGGCGCTTTTTTGGAAAAACCCGGTATGATGTTAGTCCTGCACTGTGCTTCCCTCCACCTTTTATTCCTCCCCTCCAGGATTTGAAATGGTGTCTCGCCCAGTCACTTCTGGTGGAGGGGCTAGCAGACACACATATTTGGCCATTTCTCTCTCGTGCAGCAACTGATTCTCTCCACACTTGGCAAGAAGAAGAGTTATCAGTGTACGATGCTAGTCCTGCACTGTGCTTCCTGTTGAAAATGGGTTAACCTCTGGTTAAGAGGCAGATCGATAGGCGAGCTATTCTAGGGTTGTTGTTGTGACCTTTCCTCTCTCCTGCCTAGCCTAGATGGGTGCCGGTCTGACGTAGCAACGTCTGCTCTTCTAGGCTAAGAATAGCCGTAGCGTCGCGTGGTTGTGTAGCCTATATAAGCTAGTGTATCCGCCAGTTTCTCTGCTCCCTGCTCCCCTTTCCTCTGTCTGTGGTCGTACTGTGAATAGAGCTTCTGGTAGAGAAGCGGGCACATGTTCCTTACAAGGCAAAGACTGCCTCCCAGAGAATTCCAACAGGTTATGGGCCCAGGGCGCTTGTAAGCTTCGTAAGAAGATGGAGACGAAGAGTGCCCTCGTTCCCTTGAACGGGAACAACTACCCAACGTGGGCGGTGCAGTGCAAGATGGCCCTGATCAAGGAAGACCTGTGGGACATCGTCAGTGGGGCGATCAGAGGCGACCAGTTCAAGGCAGATGGAGCCAAGTTGGCCAAGTACGTGCGAAGGAAGAACAGAGCCCTCGCCACCATCGTCTTGGGGATCGACCTGTCCCTGCTCTACTTGCTTCCCAACCCGGAGAGCCCCCAGGAGGTGTGGAACGAGTTGGCCGAGCACTTTCAGAAGAAGACGTGGTCGAACAAGCTGATGGTGAAGCGGCAGCTGAACGAGAGTAAGCTGGAGGAGGGAGGATCTGTCTCGGAGCACATCGGCAGAATGGCGGAGTTGTTCAACAAGCTGGCGGTCCTGGGGGAGCCCCTCAAGGAGGAGGACAAGGTCATCGCCATGCTGGGAAGTCTACCAGAGAGTTTCAACGTGCTGGTCACGGCACTGGAGGCCCGAGTGGACACGCTCACTCTGGAAGCGCTGGTTGAGCGGCTACTTCACGAGCAAGCAAAGCAGAAGGCCAAGGAGAATGGCTTTGCTGCTGGAGCGTCAGGCCCAGGAGGAGGTGCCTCAGCGCTTGCTGCAGAGGGGCTGACAAAGGTGAAGTGCTACATCTGCGGAGTGTGGGGCCACAAGAAGAGAGAGTGCCGGAAGTGGCAGAGCCAGCAGCAGAGAGCCAACGTGGCTGGATAGATTGGAGGTGGCAGCGAGGACGAGGAAGTCCTGGCGCTGTAGAAGGTCAACACCAGAGTCGAGACCGCCTATGATCTGAGGAGGAGTGTTGAAAATGGGTTAACCTCTGGCTAAGAGGCAGATCGATAGGCGAGCTATTCTAGGGTTGTTGTTGTGACCTTTCCTTTCTCCTGCCTAGCCTAGACGGGTGCCGGTCTGATGTAGCAACGTCTGCTCTTCTAGGCTAAGAATAGCCGTAGCGTCACGTGGTTGCGTAGCCTATATAAGCTAGTGTATCCGCCAGTTTCTCTGCTCCCCGCTCCCCTTTCCTCTGTCTGTGGTCGTACTGTGAATAGAGCTTCTGGTAGAGAAGCGGGCACATGTTCCTTACAAGGCAAAGACTGCCGCCCAGAGAATTCCAACACTTCCCTCCACCTTTTATCCCTCATCTCTAGGATTTGGAATGGCGTCTCGCCCAGTCACTCCTGGTGGAGGGGCTAAGCAGACACACACTCATGCAGTAGGCGATTCTCTCCACACTTGGCAAGCAGAAGAGTTGGCTGGGTATGGTACTACTCCTGCACTCAGCTTCATTCCACCATTTGTCCCCCTCCTCCGAGGTTTGCAATGGTGTCTCACCCTGTCACTCCAACTGGACTAGAGTTTGGTCAACATTGATCAAATAGCTACCTGTCAACAACTCCATCCCTCAAGTCCACAGCACTGACCCTCCACGCAACAAGTAATGGCCAATGCCGCTTGCCCCAGCAGAGTATGGTGTTCTAGGGTGGGTGTGGTTCTGAAGAGGATGGGTAGTGGCATGCATGTGTGGTGTATACCTCTATCGGCTAATCTTTCAAATTTTGTGGCTAATCTACTGAAGGGACCAGTAGACACACATATTTGGCTATTTCTCACTCATGCAGTAACTGATTCTCTCCACACTTGGCAAGAAGAAGAGTTAACAGAGTACGATGCTAGTCCTGCACTGTGCTTCCCCCCCACCTTTTATCCCTCCCCTCCAGGATTTGGAATGGCGTCTCGCCCAGTAACTCCTGCTGGAGGGGCTAGCAGACACACATATTTGGCTATTTCTCTATCATGCAGTAGCCGATTCTCTCCACACTTGGCAAGAAGAAGAGTTAACAGGGTACGATGCTAGTCCTGCACTGTGCTTCCCCCCACCTTTTATCCCTCCCCTCCAGGATTTGGAATGGCGTCTCGTTCAGTCACTAATGGTGGAGGGGCTAGCAGACACACATATTTGGCTATTTCTCTATAATGCAGTAGCCGATTCTCTCCACACTTGGCAAGCAGAAGAGTTAACAGGGTACGATGCTAGTCCTGCACTGTGCTTCCCTCCACCTTTTATCCCTCCCCTCCAGGATTTGGAATGGCGTCTCGCCCAGTCACTAATGGTGGAGGGGCTAGTGGACACACATATTGGGCTATTTCTCTCCAATGCAGTAGCCGATTCTCTCCACACTTGGCAAGCAGAAGAGTTGGCTGGGTATGGTACTACTTCTGCACTCAGCTTCATTCCACCTTTTGTCCCCCTCCTCCGAGGTTTAGAACGGTGTCTCACCCTGTCACTCCAACTGGACCTAAGTTTGGTCAACATTGACCAAATAGCTACCTATCACCAACTTCATCCCTCAAGTCCACAGCACTGACCCTCCACGCAACAAGTAATGGCCATTGCCACTTGCCCCAGCAGAGTATGGTGTTCTAGGGTGGGTGTGGTTCTAAAGAGGATGGTAGTGTATGCATGTGTGGTGTATACCTCTATCGGCTAATCTTTCAAATTTTGTGGCTGATCTACTGAAGGGACCAGTGGACACACATATTTGGCTATTTCTCACTCATGCAGTAACCGATTCTCTCCACACTTGGCAAGAAGAAGAGTTAACAGGGTACGATGCTAGTCCTGCACTGTGCTTCCCTCCACCTTTTATCCCTCCCCTCCAGGATTTGGAATGGCGTCTCGCCCAGTCACTCCCGGTGGATGGGCTAGTGGACACACATATTTGGCTATTTCTCTCTAATGCAGTAGCCGATTCTCTCCACACTTGTCAAGCAGATGAGTTGGCAGGGCACAAAGCTAGTCCTGCGCTGTGCTTCCCTCCACCTTTTGTCCTTCTTCTCCAGGATTTGGAATGGTATCTCGCCCAGTCACTCCTGGTGGAGGGGCTAGCAGACACACATATTTGGCTATTTCTCTCTAATGCAGCAGCCGATTCTCCTCACACTTGGCAAGCAGAAGAGTTAACAGGGTACAATGCTAGTCCTGCACTTTGCTTTCCTCCAGCTTTTGTCCCTCTCCTCCAGGATATGGAATGGCGTCTCACCCAGTCACTCCTAGTGGAGGGACCAGTGGACACACATATTTGGCTATTTCTTTCTAATGCAGTAGCCGATTCTCTCCACACTTGGCAAGCAGAAGAGTTGGCTGCATATGGTACTACTTCTGCACTCAGCTTCATTCCACCTTTTGTCCCTCTCCTCCGAGGTTTAGAATGGTGTCCCACCCTGTCACTCCAACTGGACCTGAGTTTGGTGAACATTGACCAAATAGCTACCTGTCACCAACTTCATCCCTCAAGTCCGCGTGGTGTATACCTCTATTGGCTAATCTTTCAAATTTTGTGGCTAATCTACTGAAGGGACCAGTGGACACACGCATTTGGCTATTTCTCACTCATGCAGTAACCGATTCTCTCCACACTTGGCAAGAAGAAGAGTTAGCAGGGTACGATGCTAGTCCTGCACTGTGTTTCCCTCCACCTTTTATCGCTCCCCTCCAGGATTTGGAATGGCGTCTCGCCCAGTCACTCCTGGTGGAGAGGCTAAGCGGGACACACATATTTGACTATTTCTCACTCATGCAGTAACCGATTCTCTCCACACTTGGCAAGAAGAAGAGTTATCAGGGTACAATGCTAGTCCTGCACTGTGCTTCTCTCCACCTTTTATCCTTCCCCTCCAGGATTTGGAATGGGGTCTCGCCCAGTCACTCATGGTGGAGGGGCTAGCAGACACACATATTTGGCTATTTCTTTCTAATGCAGTAGCCGATTCTCTCCACACTTGGCAAGCAGAAGAGTTGACAGGGCACAAAGCTAGTCCTGTGCTGTGCTTCCTTCCACCTTTTATCCCTCCACTCCAGGATTTGGAATGGCGTCTCGCCCAGTCACTCCTGGTGGAGGGGCTAAGCAGACACACACATTTGGCTATTTCTCACTCATGCAGTAACCGATTCTCTCCACACTTGGCAAGAAGAAGAGTTAACAGGGTACGATGCTAGTCCTGCACTGTGCTTCCCTCCACCTTTTATCCCTCCCCTCCAGGATTTGGAATGGCGTCTCGCCCAGTCACTCCTGGTGGATGGGCTAGCGGACACACATATTTGGCTATTTCTCTCTAATGCAGTAGCCGATTCTCTCCACACTTGTCAAGCAGAAGAGTTGGCAGGGCACAAAGCTAGTCCTGCGCTGTGCTTCCCTCCACCTTTTGTCCTTCTCCAGGATTTGGAATGGCATCTCGCCCAGTCACTCCTGGTGGAGGGGCTAGCGGACACACATATTTGGCTATTTCTCTCTAATGCAGCAGCCGATTCTCTTCACACTTGGCAAGCAGAAGAGTTAACAGGGTACAATGCTAGTCCTGCACTTTGCTTTCCTCCACCTTTTGTCCCTCTCCTCCAGGATTTGGAATGGCGTCTCACCCAGTCACTCATACTGGAGGGACCAGTGGACACACATATTAGGCTATTTCTTTCTAATGCAGTAGCCGATTCTCTCCACACCTGGCAAGAAGAAGAGTTAACAGGGTACGATGCTAGTCCTGCACTGTGCTTCCCTCCACTTTTATCCCTCCCCTCCAGGATTTGGAATGGCGTCTCGCCCAGTCACTCCTGGTGGATGGGCTAGCGGACACACATATTTGGCTATTTCTCTCTAATGCAGTAGCCGATTCTCTCCACACTTGTAAAGCAGAAGAGTTGGCAGGGCATAAAGCTAGTCCTGCGCTGTGCTTCCCTCCACCTTTTGTCCCTCTTCTCCAGGATTTGGAATGGCGTCTCGTCCAGTCACTCCTGGTGGGGGGGGGGGGGCTAGCAGACACACATATTTGGCTATTTCTCTCTAATGCAGCAGCCGATTCTCCTCACACTTGGCAAGCAGAAGAGTTAACAGGGTACAATGCTAGTCCTGCACTTTGCTTTCCTCCAGCTTTTGTCCCTCTCCTCCAGGATTTGGAATGTCGTCTCACCCAGTCACTCCTAGTGGAGGGACCAGTGGACACACATATTTGGCTATTTCTTTCTAATGCAGTAGCCGATTCTCTCCACACTTGGCAAGCAGAAGAGTTGGCTGCGTATGGTACTACTTCTGCACTCAGCTTCATTCCACCTTTTGTCCCCCTCCTCTGAGGTTTAGGATGGTGTCCCACCCTGTCAACTGGACCTAAGTTTGGTCAACATTGACCAAATAGCTACCTATCACCAACTTCATCCCTCAAGTCCACAGCACTGACCCTCCACGCAACAAGTAATGGCCATTGCCACTTGCCCCAGCAGAGTATGGTGTTCTAGGGTGGGTGTGGTTCTAAAGAGGATGGTAGTGTATGCATGTGTGGTGTATACCTCTATCGGCTAATCTTTCAAATTTTGTGGCTAATCTACTGAAGGGACCAGTGGACACACATATTTGGCTATTTCTCACTCATGCAGTAACCGATTCTCTCCACACTTGGCAAGAAGAAGAGTTAACAGGGTACGATGATAGTCCTGCACTGTGCTTCCCTCCACATTTTATACCTCCCCTCCAGGATTTGGAATGGCGTCTCGCCCAATCACTCCTGGTGGAGGGGCTAAGCGGACACACATATTTGGCTATTTCTCACTCATGCAGTAACCGATTCTCTCCACACTTGGCAAGAAGAAGAGTTAACAGGGTACGATGCTAGTCCTGCACTGTGCTTCCCTCCACCTTTTATCCCTCCCCTCCAGGATTTGGAATGGCGTCTCGCCCAGTCACTCCTGGTGGATGGGCTAGCGGACACACATATTTGGCTATTTCTCTCTAATGCAGTAGCCGATTCTCTCCACACTTGTCAAGCAGAAGAGTTGGCAGGGCACAAAGCTAGTCCTGCGCTGTGCTTCCCTCCACCTTTTGTCCTTCTCCAGGATTTTAATGGCATCTCGCCCAGTCATTCCTGGTGGAGGGGCTAGCGGACACACATATTTGGCTATTTCTCTCTAATGCAGCAGCCGATTCTCTTCACACTTGGCAAGCAGAAGAGTTAACAGGGTACAATGCTAGTCCTGCACTTTGCTTTCCTCCACCTTTTGTCCCTCTCCTCCAGGATTTGGAATGGCGTCTCACCCAGTCACTCCTAGTGGAGGGACCAGTGGACACACATATTAGGCTATTTCTTTCTAATGCAGTAGCCGATTCTCTCTACACCTGGCAAGAAGAAGAGTTAACAGAGTACGATGCTAGTCCTGCACTGTGCTTCCCTCCACCTTTTATCCCTCCCCTCCAGGATTTGGAATGGCGTCTCGCCCAGTCACTCCTGGTGGATGGGCTAGCGGACACACATATTTGGCTATTTCTCTCTAATGCAGTAGCCGATTCTCTCCACACTTGTCAAGCAGAAGAGTTGGCAGGGCACAAAGCTAGTCCTGCGCTGTGCTTCCCTCCACCTTTTGTCCCTCTCCTCCAGGATTTGGAATGGTGTCTCACCCAGTCACTCCTAGTGGAGGGACCAGTGGACACACATATTTGGCTATTTCTTTCTAATGCAGTAGCCGATTTTCTCCACACTTGGCAAGCAGAAGAGTTGGCTGCGTATGGTACTACTTCTGCACTCAGCTTCATTCCACCTTTTGTCCCCCTCCTCCGAGGTTTAGAATGGTGTCCCAGACTGTCACCATAACTGGACCTGAGTTTGGTCAACATTGACCAAATAGCTACCTGTCACCAACTTCATCCCTCAAGTCCACACCTGCACCAACTCACCCCCAAGTAACCACAATTTTTAGTGGTGTGTTATGGTTCTCAGTGGTGTATACCTCTATTGGCTAATCTTTCATATTTTGTGGCTAATCTACTGAAGGGACCAGTGGACACACGTATTTGGCTATTTCTCACTCATGCAGTAACCGATTCTCTCCACACTTGGCAAGAAGAAGAGTTAGCAGGGTACGATGCTAGTCCTGCACTGTGTTTCCCTCCACCTTTTATCGCTCCCCTCCAGGATTTGGAATGGCGTCTCGCCCAGTCACTCCTGGTATAGGGGCTAAGCGGACACACATATTTGACTATTTCTCACTCATGCAGTAACCGATTCTCTCCACACTTGGCAAGAAGAAGAGTTATCAGGGTACAATGCTAGTCCTGCACTGTGCTTCTCTCTACCTTTTATCCTTCCCCTCCAGGATTTGGAATGGGGTCTCGCCCAGTCACTCATGGTGGAGGGGCTAGCAGACACACATATTTGGCTATTTCTTTCTAATGCAGTAGCCGATTCTCTCCACACTTGGCAAGCAGAAGAGTTGACAGGGCACAAAGCTAGTCCTGTGCTGTGCTTCCTTCCACCTTTTATCCCTCCCCTCCAGGATTTGGAATGGCGTCTCGCCCAGTCACTCCTGGTGGAGGGGCTAAGCGGACACACATATTTGGCTATTTCAAACTCATGCAGTAACCGATTCTCTCCACACTTGGCAAGAAGAAGAGTTAACAGGGTACGATGCTAGTCCTGCACTGTGCTTCCCTCCACCTTTTATCCCTCCCCTCCAGGATTTGGAATGGCGTCTCGCCCAGTCACTCCTGGTGGATGGGCTAGCGGACACACATATTTGGCTATTTCTCTCTAATGCAGTAGCCGATTCTCTCCACACTTGTCAAGCAGAAGAGTTGGCAGGGCACAAAGCTAGTCCTGCGCGGTGCTTCCCTCCACCTTTTGTCCTTCTGCAGGATTTGGAATGGCATCTCGCCCAGTCACTCCTGGGGGGGGGGTGGGGGGGGGGGGGGGCTTGGAGGGGCTAGCGGACACACATATTTGGCTATTTCTCTCTAATGCAGCAGCCGATTCTCTTCACACTTGGCAAGCAGAAGAGTTAACAGGGTACAATGCTAGTCCTGCACTTTACTTTCCTCCACCTTTTGTCCCTCTCCTCCAGGATTTGGAATGGCGTCTCACCCAGTCACTCCTAGTGGAGGGACCAGTGGACACACATATTTGGCTATTTCTCTCTAATGCAGTAGCCGATTCTCTCCACACTTGTCAAGCAGAAGAGTTGGCAGGGCACAAAGCTAGTCCTGCGCTGTGCTTCCCTCCACCTTTTGTCCCTCTTCTCCAGGATTTGGAATGGCGTCTCGCCCAGTCACTCCTGGTGGGGGCGGGGGGGGGCGGCGCTAGCAGACATACATATTTGGCTATTTCTTTCTAATGCAGTAACCAATTCTCTCCACACTTGGCAAGCAGAAGAGTTGGCTGGGTATGGTACTACTTCTGCACTCAGCTTCATTCCACCTTTTGTCCCCCTCCTCCGAGGTTTAGAACGGTGTCTTACCCTGTCACTCCAACTGGACCTAAGTTTGGTCAACATTGACCAAATAGCTACCTATCACCAATTTCATCCCTCAAGTCCACAGCACTGACCCTCCACGCAACAAGTAATGGCCATTGCCACTTGCCCCAGCAGAGTATGGTGTTCTAGGGTGGGTGTGGTTCTAAAGAGGATGGTAGTGTATGCATGTGTGGTGTATACCTCTATCGGCTAATCTTTCAAATTTTGTGGCTAATCTACTGAAGGGACCAGTGGACACACATATTTGGCTATTTCTCACTCATGCAGTAACCGATTCTCTCCACACTTGGCAAGAAGAAGAGTTAACAGGGTACGATGCTAGTCCTGCACTGTGCTTCCCTCCACCTTTTATCCCTCCCCTCCAGGATTTGGAATGGCGTCTCGCCCAGTCACTCCTGGTGGATGGGCTAGCAGACACACATATTTGGCTATCTCTCTCTAATGCAGTAGCCGATTCTCTCCACACTTGTCAAGCAGAAGAGTTGGCAGGGCACAAAGCTAGTCCTGTGCTGTGCTTTCCTCCACCTTTTGTCCCTCTTCTCCAGGATTTGAAATGGCGTCTCGCCCAGTCACTCCTGGTGGGGGGGGGGGGGGGGCTAGCGGACACACAAAATTTGCTATTTAACACTCATGCAGTAACCGATTCTCTCCACACTTAGCAAGAAGAAGAGTTAACAGGGTACGATGCTAGTCCTGCACTGTGCTTCCCTCCACCTTTCATCCCTCCCCTCCAGGATTTGGAATGGCGTCTCGCTCAGTCACTCCTGGTGGAGGGGCTAGCAGACACACATATTTGGCTATTTCTCACTCATGGAGTAACCGATTCTCTCCGCACTTATCAAGAAGAAGAGTTAACAGGGTACGATGCTAGTCCTGCAATCTGCTTCCCTCCACCTTTTGTCCCTCTCCTCCAGGATTTGGAATGGTGTCTCGCTCAGTCACTCCTGGTGGAGGGACCAGTGGACACATATATTTGGCTATTTCTTTCTAATGCAGTAGCCGACTCTCTCCACCCACACTTGGCAAGCAGAAGAGTTGGCTGGGTATGGTACTACTCCTGCACTCAGCTTCATTCCACCTTTTGTCTCCCTCCTCCGAGGTTTAGAATGGTGTCTCACCCTGTCACTCGAACTGGACCTGAGTTTGGTCAACATTGACCAAATAGCCACCTGTCACCAATTCATCCCTCAAGTCCACAGCACTGATCTTCCACGCAACATCTAATGGCCATTGCCACTTGCCCCAGCAGAGTATGGTGTTCTAGGGTAGGTGTGGTTCTGAAGAGGATGGGTAGTGGCATGCATGTGTGGTGTATACCTCTATCGGCTAATCTTTCAAATTTTGTGGCTAATCTACTGAAGGAACCAGTGGACACACATACAGTACCGGTCAGAGCCAACGCTACATTTCGTCCCGGGATGACGGCTCAGGACGTTTCGTCCCAAGCCGTCGTCCCGGGAAGACGGCGCCTATGCTTAAGCACGTGTGTCGTCCCGGGACGACGGTTTGGGATGCTTTCGTCCCAAACTGTCGTCCCGAGCCGTTTGGGACGACGCTTCCGAAAAGAGGGTGAAACGTTTGAAAACAGGAGTTTCCTGCGTAGAATTAGAGTGTGTGACATCCTGCTCATTGTTACTGCTTGCGTAGCAACACAATTCGCTGCTCTTTTCCTGCTTTCTTGCGAAAACACTGCAATTTTCCGAAAATTGCAAATCGAAGCATTGTTTGGCTGAAATCTTGCTGGAACCTCTACAATAAATGCAAATTTGAGCGTGTACTGTAGTCTTCGCTTGGCAGAAATTCCTTTCTGTGCGAGAGAAATGCCTTCAATCGCTTCAAGCTCGCGAACAATCTCGGGACGACAGTTTGGGACGAAACGTCCCGAACCGTCGTCCCGGGACGACTTTGTCCCGGGATGTAGCGTTGGCTCTGACCGGTACTGTATCTGGCTATTTATCACTCATGCAGTAGGCAATTCTCTCCACACTTGGCAAGAAGAAGTGTTAACATAGTACGATGCTGGTCCTGCACTGTGCTTCCCTCCACCTTTTATCCCTCTCCTCCAGGATTTGAAATGGCGTCTTGCCGATTCTCTCCACACTTGGCAAGCAGAAGAGTTACCAGGGTACGATGCTAGTCCTGCACTCTGCTTCCCTCACCTTTTGTCCCTCTCCTCCAGGATTTGGAATGGCATCTCGCTCAGTCACTCCTCGTGGAGGGACCAGTGGACACACATGTTTGGCTATTTCTTTCTAATGCAGTAGCAGATTCTCTCCACACTTGGCAAGCAGAAGAGTTGGCTGGGTATGGTACTACTCCTGCACTCAGCTTCATTCCACCTTTAGTCCCCCTCCTCCGAGGTTTGGAATGGTGTCTCACCCTGTCACTCCAACTGGACTAGAGTTTGGCCAACATTTACCAATTAGCTACCTGTCAACAACTCCCTCCATCCCTCAAGTCCACAGCGCTGACCCTCCACGCAACAAGTAATGGCCATTGCCACTTGCCCCAGCAGAGTAGGGTGTTCTAGGGTGGGTGTGGTTCTGAAGAGGATGGGTAGTGGCATGCATGTGTGGTGTATACATACCTCTATTGGCTAATCTTTCAAATTTTGTGGCTAATCTACTGAAGGGACCAGTGGACACACATATTTGGCTATTTCTCACTCATGCAGTAGGCGATTCTCTCGGGTTTTTGGCAACTTGCCAAAAATTGGGTCCCGGGCGGAAGTCGAGACCTTCGATGCACACTGCGCAACCAGAGACCTATCGAATAAAAAAAATTCGCCCCAATCGGCCAGCTCTAGCCCAACTTATGACATGAGCGTTTGAATTTACACAGAATCCGCACCATCACTATAGCACTCCTCCATTTTGGAGGGGAGGAGTGCCAAAAACGAGATATCGCCAACCAGAGTGGACTTCTCTTGGCGTTTTGCCAATGGTGCGCTCGCGCTCTTCTTCTTGGACACTGGGCTTGGTCCGAAAAGGCAGTGAGCAATTTTCCTGATTATCGTTTGACGTTTAGGTTAAGTCAGTAACACAATATCAACCTGAAGAATGGATCGAGGTTCCTCTTGGCGTTCCCATGTGAGAGCGGCGTGAAGTCGACAGGGCCGCAGAGCCATCTGTAGCTGAGCAGACCAAATTCGCTTCCATCGGTGCTATTGCAGAACACGTAGGTTCTCTTCTGATAGCTTTTGTTGTCAACGCTCGCGTTATAGTACTTCCCGCAACTTATTTTCCACTGAAATTCGGCGTTTTCGCCCTTTAGTTTGCCTTTTCGGCTGACTAATTTGCCGGCAGCGGAAGCAAATTCGCAGCTGCCACCCTCGCGGAGCCACGTGCCACAGCCGTCGACGAAAAAATCCTTTCGATTGTTTCCAACTGAGAGATCGATGAAAAAGCTGGCCTCTTTGCACCCAATAGGC
Organism: Linhomoeus sp. GSCO2_2; assembly: GCA_030248115.1. Classification (NCBI taxonomy): domain Eukaryota; kingdom Metazoa; phylum Nematoda; class Chromadorea; order Monhysterida; family Linhomoeidae; genus Linhomoeus; species Linhomoeus sp. GSCO2_2. The sequence goes on along the minus strand of JASAMZ010009444.1, from coordinate 16,512 downwards.
AGCAGATTTGGAACTGAATAACTGAATTTGACAGTTTTTTGTAACGATTCGGCTTCGAGACGAATGCCGCCGCTTCAGAGGTCATAGCAACAAATAACGGAAAGAACTGCGTTTCTTCCCTTTTCAATAGAACTGTGGATTGCGGGAAATCAAAGCAATATTGGGCTGCTTGGGAGCAGGGCTTTTCGTCAGGGACACCAAGTCTACTGTAGGGCTAGAAACGTTAGAATTCGCCATCATCGATGCTTCTTTCACAACCAAAATACGAACAAAATTACAAAATTCGCCACTCTAAAACAATCGTCGGTAGCCTTGCACCATAACGTGCTGTTTCTACACAGAGGTTCAGGCGCGACTATGCTTTTTACATGGCCAAACTTTCAAACAAGAGAGTTTGTCTTCAGACGTCTTACGGTTCGAACTCTACTTAATTTGAGATTCGCTATTACACTTTTGAAACAAAAGCAGCAGTGCTATAGGGGGCGTCAGATTGAGCAGAATCATCTTAACAGCTTTTCTCGCACTACACAAATCGGATTTCCAAGCGGTTTTTTGCGTTAGATAGGTTGAGTCGAAGCGCAGCCTGGACAAGAAACTAGAAAGTTCCGGTGGTGGAAGAATTTTGCGAAAATTCAAAACTTCAAATTTTTACTAAGTAAATAAAAAACATCAGGGCATAACTGTCGCTAGTGGGCCGATTTTGATGATTTTCGGATACCGTAAAGTGCCGAATAGAGGAAGATCTTTAAATAGTGGTAGTCTCCAATTAGTGGTAGGGTGTATGGGTACATTGAAACAATAGTGGTAGGTCTCCAAATAGTGGTACATAACTTCCACTATCTGGAGAGATACCTTACATTTATGCATATAGCAACGCCACAAGTGAGTGGAAATCATCAACTGCCAACTGTTGAGCAATCTCAAGCCAGCATAGGTCAAAATTATAGAAGACTGCCTAAAATTTGGTCATTCTAAGGCACTATGGATGTTCTCAGTAGTACAACTGAGAGGATTGAAACAGTTGTGGTAGGTCTCCAAATAGTGGTAGTCTCCAAATAGTGGTAGGGTGTAGAGGCAGGTTGAAACAATAGTGGTAGCTACCTCTATTCGGCACTTTATGGTATGTTGTAGAGCCTTGGTTGCTCTTCCTCGCAAAACCGGAACGGGCTCCATAGGTGGTCCGACGCGGGAATACAGTAGGAAATTTAAAATTTTTGATTTTCTCCCGACCTTTGAAAAATCATAACTCAAGTTTGCAATGGTGGATCCTCGCCAAATTTTAACTTGGCAAAGAACACTATATTACCTTTCATTTGATATTACCTTTCATTTGAGACCAAAGCTGCCGAGATTGCTTTTGCCGTTCATGAGCTACGTGGTCACAATGGTGCCAGGTCCCGAGCGGGAAATTCCGCTATCCTTTTAACTCACACCTGCAGATGTTTGGTCAACCGTAGCAAATGTTGACCAAACTGATTGACCGACTTCAAAAATTCGATCAACTTTTCAGGCTGTGATGAAAGTTTGGTCAACTTCCCAGATCGATGGTCAACATTACAATGTCGATGACAAGATTGGTCAACATTGCAAAGAGAAAGTAGAAATGTGTCAACAAGAGTAGCATTTGAGTTGTTTGGTCAACTTTCGAGCCGAAGCAAAGAAGGAACAAAAAGAAGAAACACGGAAAGTTTGGTCAACATTGAAGGTGTCATGCAACTGAGTGTAATGATATTGATGATTGCATAGCATTGTATGAATAGCAATCATATAGATCTTCAGTGATTTCAGTGATGCTTGACCGGCTTGACAGGTTGGCAATGGAGGAATTGTGGTTAGAGCATAAGTTCTGTTTTCTTTGACTGTATAATTGTGTGTTCCATCCAACTCCAATTTTGCATTCGTAGCCACTGTTCGCAGCAGATGCTTGAATAGGTTTACACTGATACTGAAGGAAGTTTGCTAACTATTATATAAAATGTAGAAGGAAATTGTCTGCTTAAGATGGAAGATGCTTTATGGGAGACAGAAGGTCATCGGTGTCCTGAACCAGCTCTATAGTGTCGTGAAGAAAAGTGGCTGTGACAAACAGCAGGTTAAGATCAGTTCTTTCAAGCGGGGGAAATGTGGCAGTGCTGGAAATAAGAAGCATGTGTGTGAACACTTGTATTTAATGAATGACAAATGACAATGACAAAACAAGTTAAAGAAGTCACCAAAGAACTGCACATAGGGCCACAAGGTGAAGCAAAGCCATCAGATTGTTGCAATGGGTTGCAATTGTTCCAGTAACTGCTAACACAGTGAGTGTGTATCATGTGATAGGCATGTATGAGGCAGGCAGGTAGGTAGATGCTCGATGACCCCATCTTGGTTTTTGTTGTGAATGCAGGGACTTGAGCTGAAAGTTTGGTCAACATTGGAAAGTTTGGTCAACATTAGGCAAAATTGTTATTACCAATGTACCCTCAAGTTAAATTTCCGCACAGTAGAGCAGCTTCGTTGATCAAAGGAAGTTGTAGAGTTGCAGTTTTCATGGTTTTGAACAGTGAAGTGCATTCTGGGTTGTTATGGATGAATTCAATGAGGTTGTCAAGTCATTTGTTGTTCTACTCTGACTTCTCAAGAGAAATTTCCCAATTTGAGAGCTCCTCTGAGGTTAGTACACAGTATTTGTGTGTGTAGGTGTTTCAAACGAACACTGGACGTTTGTTTTAGATGAGTATGGAATCACCTGTTGCCAAAATAACACGTGAAAGCCCTGACGACTGTTTTAGGCAGTATAGCACTGATCCCACCATGGATGGAGCTATTTGTGTGTTTTATCCTCTTATCCATTTTTAATTGTGTGTTTTTGAGAATATTTGTGCACTTTTGTGTCCTAAAATTGACACTTGCTGTCGACTTTTGTTGGCACCTCATTGGAACTCGAACAGCTGAGCTTTGTGGTCCCGTGTTCATTGGCTCTATCATCTGTCCTCAGTAGGATAAGACAAACTGATGCGCTGGATTCAATTTTGAGCTGGAAGGGCATCACAAAGGCCTGTGAAGAGGTGAAATGTTTTAATTTCATCCAATGTCATGGATCTTTTGAATGATTGGTCAACTTTTCAGTTCTTCTGAGTGAAAACTGCATTCTGCATAATTCATCATCTGTCAGTTAAACCATCCACTACTACAGCAATTTTGGAAATTCTAGAATTATGTGTTTTGAGAAATTTAACACTATGGAAAGAGGTGACATTTCTGAAAATGTCTCAGATCGCGACCTTTGCTGTTCTACTGTGCTCTGTGCTTGTTCTTCTGAAGTTGACCAAACTTCCATAGTACGTATGTAACTCTCTCAGATTTCGGAGTTGGAAAGTTGTAGAGTGGAGATATGACTGCAGCTGCGGCAATAATGTATGCCCTTTGTATACCTATCTGCCATTTGGAATATCCTAGAGCAATACCCTTTGATGTATCTCTCAGATCTCAAGCTCAAAAATTTATTGTGGATCAACCGCACACCACATATGGAGTTATCCCCTGTGAGCAGAGGGGTATGTACCACAAAGTCAGAGAAGCGATGCACAATCACAACAGCAAAGCACTGATGCGATGAAAGTCTGTCCCTTTCTCTTCTTTGCATGGCTCATGGCGGACAGAGACAGTACGACATATCCTTGCCTCTGCAAAGCACCACGTGCATCATAGAGAAATGCCAAATGCATGCAGGAACCACAATTGTATCTACGTGGTACTCACACGTTGAGACTTCATCACTGATCGCAGTCAGGCATCATCCTAGTGTGTGATTCGACTAGGCCTGGTGTTTCACACATGCTTTGGCCGTGAGGTGCAACATTTTTTCCACCGACCAGTTGAGGTACCAACTTGATCGGTTGAGGTATCATCTGAGTCGTTGAGGTACAATCTTGACAGAATCTCTTCAGTCATGTATCATGGTAACAGCTACAGTCGGCTAGGGGATAAACGAACGTCAATTAGTGGCAAGTTGCCAACTCGTGTTTTGCAGTGATATGGCGAAACTACCATCTACAGTACTTCAGATGACGCCACCGCTAATCGGTACTGCATTTTTGGAATTCGACCACTGAGTGAGTTTATGGTTGATTATGAGCCTGTCCGCCTGGCCCGGCCCATCCATTTTTTTGCGGCCCGACCCGGCCCGAAAATTTTTCCATGTTGGCCCGCCCGACCCGGTCCGTGGGCCAGGCTGGGCCACGGGCCCGGGCGCCCATTGGAATCTCTAGTGTTCTAACCCCCAAAGCAGGCTAAAGGAAGCTCAAAGGCAAAATAAACACTAGATTCGCGTTCAGTGCTGCCGAATCCCCCAGAAGCAACTGTCAACTCAATTTTTGAAAATTCGACCCTGGGACCCAATTTTTGGCCAGCCGGGCAACGAAATCAGTGCAAATAGGTCCCAAATCGCAAAACAAACACCAGATTCGTGTTCAGCATTGTCGAAAACACCAGAAACAAGTAAAAACTAAATTTCGAAAATTTTGACCCCAGGATTCAAAAATCAACGCGGCTGGGGTACGGTAACTAAGAATGGTCGAGACACTTCGTCTAGACCAACTTTCATTGCAGAACACGTTGCGATTATCAATTTGCCACTAAAGGCACGTTTTCGAACCAAAAAGTCCGCGCAAAGTTGAATATCCCTTTAACTCACACCTGGGTCTGTCAGACCAGGGGTCGGGAAGATTGGTCAACTTTCAGAATTGATTGAGAAGTTCGGTCAACTTCCCAAGTGAGAGTGGAAAATGACCGATCTTGCAAAATGGTTGGTCAACTTTGAAAGGATGACAAGATGTTTGGTCATCATAAGGATGCGATGTGAAATGATAACCATACCGGCCGTACATTTGGTCAACATTGCAATAGTGGACTCAACAAGCTCCGGTGTTAAAAAGTTGAGTTTGTATTCTGACTGGCATTGCATAGAGTTTGCATTCTTTCTGCAGAGAGGGCGAGAGCTCATCACCCATATTGCTCCGCTTCACAAGCTCCCCCTTTGCAAGAGGGTATTGCTTAGCAATATTGATATTGCCTGGGATTTGGTTTTTAGAGCAAGAAAATCCCTCTTTCGAGCAACACTTTTAAAAAAGCGACAAAAACTTGTCAAAGTTTTGACAAACATATGACAGAGCACAAAAGAAGGCGCTATGAGCAATCAATCCGTGTCGTAGTACTTCTGTCCATGAAGCAAAAAGAAGTTTATTTTACTTGGTGCATGTAGTACGTAGCGAGCCTTTGGAACAACATGCCGAGTGTCACTCTAATCTCATCATGAGCAATTCAGAAAGCTCCAGAATAAAACTCAAAACTATTGTTTCTGTGATGCGTGTTTTAGTTAATTATAAAATGTTTGCTGGCACATGAAAGAGCACGCAGAGAGCTTAAAAATGATGTGTCGATCTCCTCTCTATGATGTAACACGAGCAAGTTAGAACCGTTTTGTGCTTTTGCACCTTCGGGTTACAACTCACGAAATTCAAATTTTCAAGTATCGTAAATAATCCGTGAGTTGTGAGCTATCCACTGAGCTCGAGATCATCTCTCAACAATGCAAATTGAGCGAGTTAGAGTGATTATAGTGTTTGAATCTCGAGAATGGCATTTCCCGTGATGCGTGTTTGTGTAGTGTTGAAATTTGTTGCTGCTGCATGAAAGGACACGTCGAGAGCTTTTACCTGACGTTTTGATCGACACTCTATGTCGTAAGACGAGCGAGTTAGAACTGTTTTGTGCTTTTGCACCTTCGGGTTACTGTAACTCATGAAAGTTTAACTGTGTCTCTTCAAACTTTGAGTTGCGACCAATGGGAGAACAAATGATCAATGAGTCGAGAGCTATCCAAGATGCTCAAGATCACTTCTCTACGATGCAAGACAAATGAGTTAGAGCTGTTTTGCGTTTTAAACCTTTGGGTTACTGTAACTCGCGAAATTCAAATTTTTGAGTTTCGACCAATATGAGAACAAATGATCAGCGAGTCGAGAGCTATCCACTGACCTCGAGATTGTCTCTCTATGATGCAAGTTGAGCGAGTTAGAATGATTCTAGCATCAAAATGTCGAGAATGGGGTATTCGGTGGTGCGTGTTTGCGTAATTGAAAGAACTTTTGCAGTTGCATGAAAGAACGTGTTGAGAGCTTTCACCTGACGTGTTGATTGCCGCTCTACGACGTAACACGAGTGAGCTAGGGCCATTTTGCATTTTGACTTGTGGGTTACTGTAGTGCGCACAATTCAAACTTTTGAATTTTGAAACCTCTTAGCTGAATGATCAGTGAGTTGAGACCTATCTGTAGAGCCCAACTGCAGTTGAGCTGTTGTTATGTGAAGTAGAGGTGTGTTAGCAGTGTGTGCCTGTTCTGAAAGAATACTGAACTGAATTTTGGCGACGGCCGCAGTGTTGGAGGGTTACAGAATGGTGTTGAGGGTGGGCGAGGGGCCACCGGAGGAGGAGGAGATGGCATCGGCAGAGGCAGAGACCTTTTGAGTCTCCAGCAGCCCCAGAATCTGGAGGGAAGGCTGCTAGAAAGGCTACTGCTGCTACGCCATTGCCCAGAGAATTCTACCTTCTCTTTGTCGGGCATACCCCTCACTCCTACTCTGAGTTGGAGCTGGTTTGCACCGACTGGTCTTTGGGGAATTTCCTCCGGTTTGTGGCTCAATGATGATGACACAACTGTCGGTTTCACCCTCCCGGCAGCATTCAGAACACTACAACCACCTGCTATTGTAGTGTGTGTTATCAAGTCACGTGCGAGGATTCTAGGGAGAGCAATGCAACTGCACCGTGACTTGTGATAAAGTAACCTGTGATTCGACGTATATTTCGACGTGCTTTCTCAAAACGACAGAAATACAATGCGACGACGCCAGATTCGACCAACTATGATGACGAATCGACAACTAGAAGCGACTTTCGACGGCGATCGATGACTTAGAAGCGATGCGCGACCAACGGACGACCAATATTCACAACAGGAAAGGGCGCGCTTCACACCCCACAGCAAAGAAGAGAAATAAACCCAAGAGCCGACTCGACACAACACGACACCACGACACGACTGAACATGACTGAAGGTAACTCCAAGACACGACTAGACACAACCCCCCAAAAACGTCTAGGAAGCCCGCTATATCCCCTCTAGATGACACGTGTATCTACAGTAGCTTCTACCCTAACTGCCGATAACAGTACCGAAAGCGCGGCCGTTCGAATTCGAAATATCGACAAACCTGTGGACATAAATGTACGGTAGCTCGCTCGTTCAAACACAGTAAATCACACAGCATCACGCGGCGATGCGACACTCCCGGCCGAAAACAAACGAGCGCGACAAACAACAACAGAGGCGACCACGACAAAACAACAAGAGCAAACGACCCAATAACACTCAAAGCAGGACGAGGCTTGACCGGTGACCGGAAGGAGAGGGACTAGGCAGGGAATGGATCCAGAAGGGGGAAGGTCCACTTGAAGGGAAGGTACCACCAGAGGGAGAGTTCCACAGATCCACATGGCAGAGTAGAGCTCGCAGGGATCTCTCCAGTAGATGAGCCAGTGGAAACCAGTAGGGGAGCTGCCGTAGAGATATCCATGACCGACCCAGCCGTAGGAGTGAAACCAGCCGAAGGGAAAGGACCAGAGTCGGAGACGACCATAGGGAAACCGGGAGAGACCAACGCAAACCCACAACTCGAAAACTGAATGCGGGGAAGGGACACCCAAAAGCCACCAAAGTTTTAAACGCGCGTCAACTGTGCTCCGATCGACAATTGTTTAGACGATGAAGGAGACGAAGACGACAAGAATTTGCGCGACGACGATTTCGGCTCGAGAGAGCCGTCCTCCCGAGAGTGTCGCGTCCTCGCGTGATTACTGAGTTTGAACGAGCGTGTTACCATAAATTTATGTCCGAAGTTTTGTCGATAATTCGAATTTGAACGACCGCGCTTTTCGTTATGTTATAGGCAGCGAGCATAAAAGACACGGTATAGGCAGTCGTCGGTAGTGTGGCTTATAGGAGTGATTCCAACACGAGGACAAGAGCAACAGTCTGGTGGTACTGGACGCTGAGCGATACAGCGAGAAAGTCCTCCAATTAGTGGAGGACTTCCGACCTCAGCCTGCTGACGCCGCAGACAAACTGACCACCGAGATGGGAAAGCTGCTGAAGGAGTGCTTTGGGGGCCAGAGAACTCTCCCAGAGCTGAGACGAGACGACCCAGCGCGATACCAGGAGTACAGACGATGCCAACAGTCCCATGGCAGGGCCGTGCCATTCTATGCCCTCGCCAAAACGCACAAACTAGACACAATTCCCTGCACTCCTGAAGAACGCGCAGCCGCTGCAGAGGGCCTCAAGTTCAGGCCGATTACGCCCACCTATGGCTGCCCAGACGCCAAGCTCTGCAAGCACCTGACAAGGCTGTTGGGACTGCTGCCCAGGTCACCCTTCAGCTTGCGCGACAGCGTCGACTTCCTCAGCAGGCTACGTGAAGTCGAGCTGGAGGAGACAGACATTCTGGCCTCTTTCGATGTCGTCTCACTGTTCACCAAAGTGCCGGTGGATGAGAGCTGCCAGTTGATAGAGGCACAACTGGCAACCTGCGCGTCCCTGAACTCTCATACCCACTTGGAGCCCGGGCAAGTGGCGCTGCTGTTGCACTTCTGCCTCAGCAACACTTTGGTGCAGGTGGGCAACCAGCTCTTCAAGCAGACCAGCGGCCTGGCCATGGGCAAGGCCATGTCCCCAGTGGTGGCTGACCTCTACATGGGTCAGCTGGAGGCTGATGCTCTTGACCAGTGGCCGCTGAAGCCAAAGCTGTTTCTCCGCTACGTGGATGACTGCTTCCTGGTCTGGCCCCATGGAGAAGCAGAGCTCCACCGACTGCTGGCCCACTTCAATTCGCGGCATCCCTCCATTCAGTTCACCATGGAACTAGAGTCGAATGGCAGCCTGCCTTTCCTGGACGTGCTGGTGACCAGGGCGCCACCCTCTGTCATCACCACTGTCTACAGGAAGCCCTGCAACTCCAACAGCTTCATAGCCGCTGGTTCGCACCACCACCGCAGCCACAAAGAGTCTGCCATTAGATCGCTGGCACACCGAGCGGTCGGCCACTGTTCCTCACAAACGCTGCTGGACAACGAGAGGGACTTCATACGTCAGCTGTTTCGTGAGCATGGCTTCAGTTTCTCCACCATCGACCGCATTGTGGCTCCCATCCTGCGCAAATGGAGGGCCCCAGCCGCTACAGATGACGGGCCTGCCACTGAAGTGCAGAGGCTCACCCTGACTCTGTCTCTACCCTTCATCGACGGCCTCTTCCAACACCTACAGCGACTGGGATGACGAGCTGGCGTGCGCTTCGTGCCACGAAGCGCATGCACTGTCATGTCTGACTTGAAGCCGAAACTGAAGCCCAAACTGAAGGTGATCGAAGCCTCTGACGTTGTCTACTGCGTCAACTGCGACTGTGGCCAGATCTACATTGGTCAGACTGACCGCCAGCTGAAGACAAGGATAGCCGAACACCAACGAGGCTGGAAGAATGGCCAGGGGGCTTTCTGCGGCCACCTGGCTCCATCCCACCATCCAAACTTCCCAGAGGCAAAGGTGGTGGCTGTGGAGCAACACAATGAGATCCGCCAGGTGAAGGAGGCATTGCTGATTCGAAAGGCTGGCCGCCAAGCCATTGAAAATTTGAATCTGGGCGCCTCCTCTGCTGTCAATCGCAGCAGGGGGCGAAATCTGAATCAGGCGTGGGATGTCGTGGCCAGACGACTCCCCTCTCTCTCGTGGTCGCAAAACCACAGCTTGACGATGCCTCCAGCTGCGCCCTTATCTCCCAGGCGATTGCGGCCGCGCCGTCGCCAGAATTAGACTGTTGTTGACAGTGATTGTTTTGTAACTGGCGCGTTTAGGTTAGCGCGTTGTTGCTGTGACACTCTTGTTATGTCCCTACTGTTCAGGCTCTGACGACGGCGCCGATTGAGCGTCGAATGCTCAACCAAAGTTTATTGCGCAGTGCACGCCATCCACAACTACTGATGATTCCAACACGTTTGCTTCAGTCGGCCTAGAGAGCGGCTCTCTGTTTTATTTCTCTTCTACGTTGAGTGTGGTCGGAAGCACGCGTCTTTCCCTGTCGTAATTCTTAGTCGTTTGTTGGTCGCGCGTCGCTTCTAGTAGTCAATTCGCCATCGTAGTTGATCGAGTCTGGCGTCGTATTGTAGTTTCCATTGTTCGAGAGAAAGCTCGTCGAAAAATACGTCGAGTCGCAGGTTACTTTATCACAAGTCATGGTGCATTTTCCTTGCTCTCCCTAGAATTCCTCACATGTGACTTGATATGTGTGGTTACTTTCTATACCCCAATACCCTCCACTTAGGTCTGTCAGACAGCCCCTCCGGAAGGTTGGTCAACATTTCATGGTGCGGTGAAAAGTTCGGTCAACATTTCAATTGATTGAAAAAGTGACCAATTGAGCGGGAAGATTGGTCATCACTGGAAAGTGTGCAAGTTTGGTCAACTTGGCAGTGAGAAAAGTGAGAAATGTAAAGTGCACCAAACCAATGGAATGGTAGGTCAACAAATCGGCGGCAATTCTTCAGTGAGAAAAATACCAGCAAACGTTCAAAGACACACACAAATCGAATACAGAGTGCAATGAGATGAGCCACATTGTCCATCGTGTGGAATTTTTTAAAGCAGGTGGTGTTTGAATCACAAAAGTTGCTGTGATGCAGGAAAATGCCACAAATATTGCAGTAGTGAGTGGCTTTGCTTCTCAATTTGGTGGAGTGCAGGATGCATGGCTGGTGGTCTCCATAGGAAACATGCCTGCCAAATGGCCGAGACTCCAATTTTTCCTCGCTTTTAATATTTCTTGTTTTTCCAATTTAGGAGGGGCTGGAATGAGGGAGATGTCCTCTTTGGGACCATCGTCTGCTTTGTCAGGACTGTCGAGAGAAGAGATGAATGAAAGAAGCTGCGAAATAAGCACATCTTTGGTGTTGGCATTTTTAAAATGTTGTGATACTAACACCATTTGTTGGTTTAGCTGTAAACATGAAGTTGCAAACTGGGTGATCGTACTTGAATTCTGGGTGGTATGACTGGTAGAGAATGGTGCTGTTCACTAGGGCTGCTTCCAACAACAAGCTGTGTGTGTAAAAAGTTCAACCTATACTTTGTGTCTGTCAAATCTTGGTGAAGAGTATAGTGAGTTTCATTCGCATGATTAGCCGTATCTAGAGAAGGTATCTTGAAAACGTGTACCACAATTTAAATGCAGCTATTACCATGATACGGTTGTCTGTACAACTGATCTAAAGCTCAGTGATATCGCCGCGTTCGCTATCTGGTATCGGCATGATACGACGCCATTCATCTGAAGTTTTATACCTGTGGGAATATGCCACATTGAACAAAAAAACTTGCCAACTGTTTGGTGCAGTCATTCTCTACCAGGAAATTGGTTGGTTGCTTATTTCTGTGTTATGACGCTTTTGTCAATTTATAGAATATTGGCAAATTGTGGTGTATTTCTATACAAATCCACAATTGCAAACAATTTGTTTGTGTTACACATTATCCGCGGTCTATGCTCTTTCCATTTCTGAAGAAATTTTGCCACTAGTCCATCAGGTGACAAAGTCAATTTTTGACATGTTTACATTTTAATTGTAAATATCTCTAAATTGCAATATTTCAAAACTGTAGAACCATGTCACAAATTCTTACTGACTTGCGGCCTTACCATTTCTGCATTCGCATTCATCAATAAATGACGTTGTATTTTTATCAATTTGTGGAATTTTGTCAAATAGTCATGTACTAGGGTCTATAGCCCGTGGATGACGCATTGCAGCTTCAGAGACTGATGTCGCGCAGCTGACGCGCTGCAGCTTCAGAGCCCGATGTTGCGCAGCTGACGTGCTGCAGCTTGAGAGACCAATGTCGCGCAGCTGACGCGCTGCAGCTTCAGAGACCGATGTCGCACAGCTGACGTGCTGCAGCTTCAGAGACCGATGTCGCGCCGCTGAGCCGCTGCAGCTTCAAACACCGATGTCGCGCAGCTCACGCGCTGCAGCTTGAGAGATCGATGTCGCGCAGCTGATGCGCTGCAGCTTCAAACACCGATGTCGCTCACCTGACGCGCTGCACCTTCAGAGACCGATGTAGCGAAGCTCACGCGCTGCAGCTTCAGAGGACTGATGTCGCGCAGCTGACGCGCTGCGGCTTCTGTCAAAGGTTGGAGGTGGCCAGTCTCGATGTCGCTTTGCGCCGACTGCGCCTCTCTCCGTAATCAGCAAAGAGACCGCCCGGGACAGCGGCAGCTGACAAACCAACGTTTTGCGCTTCGCCTGTGCCCGTGACTCGTGCGCCGTTCTTGGTCAGAAGACGAAACCCCGTGTTGACGGTGCTTTGACAGTGTGTAAAGCATATTGTTATCAACTTGGCTCTCACAGCGAACAGAGTGTGTAAAGCAAATGGTGCGCAAGTTGGGTCTCACAGCGAAGCAAGCCGTACTATGGCGGAATCGTAATCGTTGTTGCGAAGAATGTTGTTCCGAAAACGGCTGAAATTTGCCCGAAAATCGCGAATTTCGGACGATTTAGGCGGCGGCCGAAGACGAAACTTGGGTCAGATGGTGCAGCGTCGAACGGCGGTTCCGTTGATGCACGGCTCATCGCGATCCGCCGCCGCAGTCGGGAGTTAGCGCCGAAAATGTGCCAAAAACGATATTTTCGGAATTTCGACCGAATTTCGACGGCGGCCCAAGACCAAACTTCGGCCAGATGGTGCCCGGCGGAAGGCGGTTCCAAAAATGTATAGATGTCCGGGATCCGTCGCCGCTGTCGAGAGTTATCCTGCTCACACACAAACAAACAAACAAACAAACAGAGATCGCGCGATTAGTAGGGAGGATTTCTGTTAAATTCCACATCTTTTGTGTTACAAATTATCCCCTGTCTATGCTCTTTCCATTTCTGAAGAAATTTCATCGCTAGCTCATAGGGTGAAAAAGTCGATTTTTGACATTTTCATATTTTAGTTGTAAATATCTCGAAAATGCAAAATTAGCAACAGAAATGGACATCGGATCCATACTCAGCGACCTCGACTCTACTTGACCACATATGTCACATATCTTACTTCGGTGCGACGGACACACACAAGGACAGACACACACACACACACATTGTCATCCATATATATACACCTCTCCGCGCTGAGGCGCGGAGAAAAAACATGAAGCCTGCTCCCAGTGACCAGTTTCGTGATTTGAAATGTCTTCTGTTGGTTGCCCTCCTCTGGTCACTGAAAGAGGATTTGCATAGCAAGGAACGGATTGATTAATGGATTGATTATTGATCAAGCCAACTGACAAATAGTCCACTGCTCCCATAAAGTGCTCATAAAGGGAGAAATATTCGAACACTTTTATTTTCCTCCATTTGACACCAGGCTGTTTGCTTTTGACTTTTCTGTGAGTCATTGGCGATAATTGGTGTCATTGATCCAGTCGAAATCGGGGATTGAGTGCAGTAGGCTTATCGGTTGGTTGTCCTTCCAAGTGAGAAGGTCCACCAAACCTATGGCTAGAAATGGTGTATACTATGGTCAACAATGATAAGTTTGGTCAATAATATAACATACCATCAGCTGTGTGGGCAGACAATGTGTGGCTGCGTGGAAGGTCTTTCGCTGCTGTTGACCCTTTCATAATGTCATACAGTAGATTTGACTGCTTATGAGCCATTGCCATGCAACACCAGAAGGTTTTCAGGCCTTTTGTGAAGGCCTAGATCAGCCCAGTGGTCTTTTACCCTCTATCACAACCCGGTCACATTGAGATGTTCACCAAACAGTGAACTGTTGACCAAATCAGGAACTGTTGACCAAATGTTTTGGTCGTTGCTGACAAAAACTGTGATGGGGTCATCTGCCGTCTCTCCTTCTGCCTTCTTCATACAAACAACACAGAGACTACCACCCAGGTTCCTTGTTTTCACAACAAACTCACAACGTCACTGCTACTATGGTGCTGCTCCATTTGCTGGCTACTTGTGCTGTCATTTGGTGGGTTTTTTTGGGTGTCATCTGCACATCTGATTATTCACTTACTTCTTCAGTGTGGTTTCTTTGCCACTACTGGAGAGAGATCAACTCAGCTTCATATCCACAACAGCCACTTTCATACACGACTCCATCAAGCTGCTGCAGGACATCCATGACCTACTCTCACAAATTCAGTGGGTCTTTCCTAATGCCATTTGGTTAATTGATCTCCTCTCATCTACTGTTGCATAAACATCCCTAGTGATCAAGTATCTATTGCGAACTGTGGCTGCAAATGCCCAACTGCTGTTGGACATAACCAATAAAACTACCACCACCGGCGTGAATCGTGGCACTAATCTGACAACTGTACCTCCACCGCCAACTTGCCAAATTCCACTGCCGACTCCTGCTATGGAAGACCATTTTTATGATCAGTAGTTGTCAGCTATTATCAGTTTCTCAATACAGTGACAATTGCAACATTTACCTGTCTTATCAATTATTCTCCTCTGTGCATGTATTGTTCCTTCATATTCTTGCAATGTTGACCAATCTTACCACACGTTGCGAACCGTTTCACTTTTCTGTGTCGAGGGTCGAGGGTTGCAATGTTGACCAATCTTATCACAAATTGTGAACCTTTTCACTTTTCCACCCCTTTCTTGGAATGTTGACCAATGCCTCCACCATTGTTGAATTGTTGCCCAAACAATAGCACTTGTTGACCAAACTTTTCAATTGGCGGTGAAATGTTGACCAACCTTCCAAAACGAATTGAAAAGTATGGTCAACATTTCCTAATGTTGACCAACATTTCCTAATGTTGACCAAACATCCAGAGGTGGAGGGTAATGGGATACCCGAAGTTCTGCTATGAGATGTTTCACAGATTGGCCGACATATCGCAGTATGTGAAACGGAGATGAATTGTGACTGCCTGGTGATTTCTAGTACTACTGCCATTGTTGTATCAAAAGTTTTGTTGATCAACGATTCATGTGCCAAGCAAAGCGTGGCTGCACAGTCAGGCACCAAATTTTTCTCTCAGGTAGTATCACCTTGATGCTTCTCCTTCTCAGTCATCAACTTGACGCATCCTCACTGGTTGAGGTACAACCTTGAACGCAACATGGTACAAGTACCATCTACGGTCGGTGAGGGGGTATGACATTGGCAGACAAGACAACCGTCTGGTGTCGCCGTTTCAAAGTGGAGATGGAGTCGGAGTAGAATTTGGCTTATTGTCCACTCATTTGAAGTAAAATGGCGGCAAACTGCGACGACGATGATATTGTACTAGATGATACCTCTGCTAATAGCGCTAATTCGGATTTCGAAAACAATGATGACAGCGAAGTGACTGCTACCGCTAGCACTTCAAAGAAATCAGAGCTGAGCAAACGTGAAGTACAGAAGCTTTTCAATGAGAGAAAGTTTCACAGCTAGTGATAGTGGCTCCAATTTGCTCTCAAAATATGGCTTCGGCAAATCCGTCAAAAAATTGCCAAAATCCGTGAAAATGGATTTTGCTGACACCTCAGCTCTATTTTGTGCGAAAGACCTGTGGCCGTTTCAGTCACTGGAAGGAGAAGGGATGAAAAATGCTTCTCACGAAAGCGTTTGAAATAGGGGAGAGATTCGATTCGAAATCCTACGTCGACTGCACGTTTTCCTTGCTTTACCAGCATACAGGGTGGCACATACGTACAATTCGTAGAACTTTCATTTGCGAATGTGACGACTTGGGGGTCGGGAAGCTACGTATTACGGGCTCAGTGCTGTTGTGTTTGAGAACGTGATGTTTTGCGCTTAATCAGGTTAACGATTTTTGTGGTTCGGACAATAATTGTGTCAAAATTTGTCGACAATCAGCGCTGCGGGCAAAATTTTGCGACTTTCCAGCTTTACAAAGTAATGGTTAATTAATTTCAAACATTTTTCGATACTTTCCAGATTTTCTGTCGGGAAGAACAATGATTGCTAGCCACGCGAGTGCTCTCGTTGAGAAGAAGAAGCTGGAAATTTCGGAATTTCTAGTAGAGAAGGCGAAAAATTCTGAGCTAGCTCTCACAACTGACCTTTGGACGTCAGAAGTGAACAACAACACTTTTTACACAGTGACAGCACACTATATTGACGACAGCTGGAAATCGCGTCAGTTGACTCTGGGAGTCATCCAATTTCCAGAGACGCGAAAAACTGGAGAGGCGATTCTCGCTGAGCTGTTGAAGGTGATTTACGATTAAGCGAGTGGAGGGGAGGGACGTAGCGATGGAGAGAAAGGGAGGGACAGAGGGACAGGGATGGATGGGGAGGGAGGGAGTGAGGAGTTAGGGACGGAGGAGGGAGGGAGGGAAGAATGGAGGAACGGAGGGAGGGACGTCAGCGATACGTTTGTTTTGTGACACCTTCGACA
>JASAMZ010009443.1:0-17596 GCA_030248115.1 Linhomoeus sp. GSCO2_2 | reverse complement strand
TACGAAACTCCTCTGTCGCAAAAAGAACCACATCCCCACCGTATTTTGCCAATTCGCGCACATTTTAGAATAGAATTAAGATACATATTTTCAGTACTTTTAGCTCTAGATCTCACGGCAAAGAAGCCGGGCAGCGGCTATCACAACACAAATACAAGTTGACACAATCACATAAATTTAAAAATTCTCAAAAAGTCCACACAAACCTACCAAAAAACTCCAAAAAACCGTCTCACCCTCTCCTTATCCTTCGCCAGTTCATCCAACACCCTAATAGCAGCCAGTGCCATTTCCTTATCATTATCAGTTTGTATAATTTCCATTAGTTTCTCGCAAATATTCGCTTGCCAAATTAGCTCCCCTCCCACCCCGCTTTCCCTGGCTAGGACGACTAAGTTGTTGAGCGCCTGAAAAATTAAATGATTGTGTGAATTTGTTGTAAAAATGCCACAAAATGGTGCGAATTTCTATAATGAGAAAAGGTATTACCGTATTGAATCTGAAATGTTAGAAAACTGAAAACCGAAACATACATAGTTTTGCGAAAAACCAAAACAACCAAAAAGTCGTGCAAACGTTGAATCCGCAAATCATAATAATAATCAAACATTAAATTTCCACAAAATTGCCATCCAGCCACCCACAGAGCATTGGAAATCCGTTTAATCCACCGTTAAAAATTTGAGATTATGTAGGTACTTAATGAAATGCAGACTAAGTAATCCACAAATTTCAAATCCACCTGAATGCGCGTCTCGGTGGGCTGAACGCTGTCGGGTTGACTGTCAAAGGCGCATTTTAGCATTTGGTCTACTCTGGATTGGGTCGAGGTCGCTTGCTCTTGCTGGACAATTCGAAAATTCAAATTCTGAGCTTGATTTTGGGTGGGAGGGAAGGTTAGGGCCCCCCAGCGACGCCAAATTTGCGAAAAAATGTCCCCTGCGGCGCAATTTTGTTGTTTTCATAAGCATATGGACCATTTTGTAGCTAGTATATGGCCTTTATACTTATATTTGTAGTGTTTTATGAGTAAAATAGACGTTTTCCTGCACTTTTGAAGCAAATGAATGCAAAATTCGTGCAGTAGGAGACCCCCCCCCCCTACCCTTTTTGGATGGCGATCCTGGAACTGAATCAGGATCAGGACGACCCACCCTCCCCCCCCCCCCCCCCCCCCTGCAACCCTAAGTTTACCCCCCAGACCAAATCTGGTAGGAACCTATGGGGGGGTGGGGGGAGGGGGGGAGGGAGAGAGGACGAGAGGTGTAGGAGGAGACAGAGGGAGCGGGGGATGGAGGGAGGGAGGAGCGATGGATGTAGTGATAGAGTACGCATTCACTATTTAGAATCACTATTCACTCTCCCCACCATCTTGGCGCTCTTCTCCATCAGGCTCTTGAGCAGCTCCTCGATAGCCCTGTTCTTAGGCTCGAGCCTAAGTGCGCACTTGGCGTCGGTAAAGGCCGGCCATATCTTTTCTAAGCGTTCTCTGGCCTGAGCGCGCCTGTAGAGCGCCTTGGCGTCGCCCGCGTCGATTTCCAGGGCTGGAGAGTTTTACAATTTCAAAGTTCGAAAATACAGTATGCTTGGAATGTGGTACTGGGATTACTGTATGACTGCTACATGGACTACTGTAATGCTACGGTATGGGTTACTACAAAACGTCAGTGCTACGCTATGGATTACTGTAATGGACATGGTGTCAAGTAGATTTACTGGATGAGTAACGCGGTAAGAGCAAAGTTACTCTATTACGGTACAGATTAGCGTACTGTTGCACTGCAGCGCTCATTAACAGCAAGTGGTGGTATCAAAACCGCATCATAATAGAATCCATGTCAAAAGAGACAAGCTTGATCCAAAACATTCACTGACCGATTGCGTTTTCGAGTTGTCTGAGAATTTTGGCGTGGTCACAAAATAGTACCCCCCCCCCCCCCCCAACATTTATACCACCCCCATTCCCCATCTGTCAGAGTGCGTGCGTCCGTCGGTCTGTCTGTCTCGCCCTGGGGGCCCGTCCGTCTGTCGTCGCTCATGTATACTGTGTACGTGTGTGTGACCAGAGGAGTGCCCGGCGCGCCTTATACACGGTCCACTGGTCACAGCACACAGACTGGCCGCGTATGTCATTATGACACGCGACGGGGGGCATACGCTCCCCCCCCCCCCCCCCTCTATACAATTGTGGGGGTGCCACGCTCTCATTAGCCCCCCCCCCCCCCAGACCAAACAGTGGAAATCAATTTCCCCTTAGAGAGAGCGAGAGAGAGAGAGGGGGCGGGGGGCACAACAAAAATAGCAGTGAGTGGCCCCAAATTTAGAGTGACAGGGGCGCAATTTTGCTAAAATTGGGTTAAATCGCCCAAGCAAAAGTGAGAGGACCCAGGATTTTGACACTTCTATTTTATACCCGCAGTGCAGTCGTCGTCAGCTTTCTCGAATCTGCCCAATTTCATGTAGACAGCGGCCCTATTTCTGTGTAGAACGGCGGCGATTTCGCCCTTCTGCTGATTGAGACTGAAAATTTGCAATTGAGGTGCGTAATTTTGGCCAAATTTTAACATTTTCGTCCCTATTTCACCTCTTGTTCTTCTCAATCGCCTTCGAGTAACACTCCAGCGCATTTTCCAAATTACTCGCTCTAAAGTGCGTGTTTCCCTCGTCTTTCAACTTCTCAATTTCCTCCACGATTGAATAATGTCCATTTTCCAAATTAGGCTCTTTGGAAGCGTGCCCATTTTCCACCAATGCGGCCATATTTTGGGGAATTTTTGAGACTGAATTATAGCAGGAATGCTGAGAGTAGCTATGTGGTATGTATGTAGTACATATACAAGCTACACACTAAAGCTGGGACGCGCAAAGTAGTAAGCCAACTGCTGTATAGCAGCTGTGCGCTTTCTAGAACTTTCTAGGCACTAGAGAGAGGGCGAATGCTAAGTAGACTACTGCTGTGCATTCTCTGAGTGTGTGTGGCCAGGGCAAACACACACAGGCAGACAGACTAACAACTGACTAGAAGCCTTTGGATGACTATGACACGACTCAAAATAGAGTTAAGGTTTATGATTAACACTTTCCTGCTTTGGGTATTTATACAAGATTAGTAGACGGGGGCAGAGCCCCTCGGGGCACTCCTCCCCTCTTTCAGAAGAATTTTGGGAGTTGAATCATGCTGCCCATTGATCAACGAGACATTCAGTGAGGCTTAGTGGCCATTCTGATCGCAAAATTAATAGCAAATTCGGAATTGTGACCCTCCAATACCCCACATATGACATAGAACACACCTAGCTTCAGCTGAACTGACACAACCAGGTTTTCCACTTGAGGGCACGTATGGTGGCAAGTTAATTCTTCGAAACCACACATCTCAAACAAAAAGACAACGTCAAATTCGTGATCAGCGACCTCGAAAAGCTGGAATCGAGTACCTACATGGCCGGTGTCCTGGACAAATCGGGCAGCCAAAACTTTGAATTCAAATTTCCCGCCAAAATACGCGTCGGACGAAAAAGTGTTTATAACAAAAACAGCGTACCATTTGATGCTCTATCACGTGAAAGCCCAACTGACACCGAAATATCTCAACTAACCCCACTTTGCACCGAAATACCGAAAATTTATCAAATAATTTGAATTTTCACCCGGAAAACGACTACGCCAACAGCTGTTCTTCTATTCCCCGAAAGATATTTACACGTACTAAAAATTCACTAACTATCATCAAAATCGACCCGCACAGCAAAGAATGGGAAACGACGAACTTTTGAATTTTGACCCAAAATTCGATTTTTCACATTTTCACCCAAAATTGGGCCACTACGAAACAAGTGATCTATTACAAAGTTGTAGCGCTCGCCAGATGCTATCGAATAGTCGTTGTCCCATCGCGATCTGAGCACGCTACCAAAAGTTACGCTTGCCCGAAGTTTTGCCCGGAGACCCAGAACCCAACTTTGGGTAATATTTTCCGGCCCGTACGACATCCGACCGGGATTCTGACGACGATTCGGGATGAGGCTATACGAGTTCTTCATACCGAAAAAAATTAAGGACCATTATCTATTATAACAAAAAACGCCGAGCGGGAGACGGAACCCTACTTTTGGGTCGAAAAACCCGGTTTTTGGCACCCGGCCCGGGCAGGCCCGGACCCAGCGCGACGGCGCCCTTACCACCGGATAGCCCAATGTCTATTACATATTTGGCCCAAAGCTCGTCTCGCTCGGTTCTACCAGAACACTATTCTAAGCGTCCAAAGTTCATCGGAGGCCGAAAAACTGGGTTTTTGGCAACTTGCCAAAAATCGGGTCCCGGACGGAAGTCGGGACCTTCGATCCACCCTGCGCCATCCCAAGACCTATCGAATAAAAAAAAATTCGCTCCAATCGGCCAACTCTAGCCCGACTTATGAGCGTTTGAATTTACACAGAATCCGCATCATCACTATAGCACTCCTCCCTTTTGGAGGGGAGGAGTGCCAAAAATATGCAAAAGGCGCAAGTTTGTTGCATGTTGCATATCTGAGGATAGTGGCATTTGACAGTGATTGGTGCGTGCGCACGAGTAAGTTCAGTTAAATTTTGGCAGTTTTGCCTAGCAAAGGCTCAACATTCCAAATTCGACCGCAGCTTCCGATGAACTTTTGAGCGCTTTTGCACAGCACAAGAATATTGTATGTACCTACTCACAAATATCGACCGCAATTCGTTCCTATTACAAATCAAAACGAAATTCACCTACCAATGCAACAATTACACCTTCCCTATTCCTAAACACAGTCCCTACATAACTCCTAGAGAGACGCTAGGCAAATTGGCGCGTCAAAAACTGGTCGTAAAGCGTGCGCGTATACGTTAAACTCAAGAAATAGCGCCGCTTTATAGTGAGACGGCCCCTCGTAAAGTTGTTGTATGTTGTGTGTGTGCGCATAGCAGTATAGCGGGTATGATGCGTCACAGACCCACAGACAAACATACACACACACACACACACTGTGCGTACGGCTAGCCATAGGCGAGGAGCGTTTATTCGTCGTGCGACGAACACACGTACAGAGAGAGTGAGAGAGAGAAGCGAACGCACCGACTCTCGTAGCATCGTCGCGGTATAGCATCGCGTTGCGTACGTTTGTGTACAGAGTAACAACAACATAACACACGTAAACACACACTAGGTACCATTGCGTAAACATAGCACAGCGTTCCAAGTTCCAACTAAGCTATGGGGGATAATCCTCGCGTATACTAAGTAGAGTGTATGTTATAATACCACTTTCGCTTTTGTATCATCATTGCAAAGTAAGCAAACAAACAACGCACGCGTCGCTAAGTGCGCGGTGCGCGCTTAGGCTTAGCAGCACGTGGAGTATACCGCTAACGGGGAAGTGTCAACGTGGTAGCACTATTCTTTTTTCTGCGCGCGCCAAAAAACTACAAACTACTACTATAAAACTACTACAATTACAGTACATTTTCGAGGCAGTCAGCAGAGAGACAGGGAAAGAGTGTAAGCAACCGACAGACGGGATTGAAATTCGCGCCTTATTTTGCGAATTTTGCACCAATTTCTTACGAAGAAATACTGCGCGAAATTCGCAAAATTACACAAGCACAAAAGCGGCAAAGTAGACGGGATATTGTTTCAGGCCTTTTAGCAAACCTGAGCGTCAGTGGGTCTTAGAGAGATGATAACGCAAACGATATTTTCAAACAAAACGCGCACTGTATTGTCTCGAATAAGAGCGCACTTTGGAAAATGCGCTGGAGTGTTACTCGAAGGCGATTGAGAAGAACAAGAGGTGAAATAGGGACGAAAATGTTAAAATTTGGCCAAAATTACGCACTTCAATTGCAAATTTTCAGTCTCAATCAGCAGAAGGGCGAAATCGGCGCCGTTCTGCACGGAATGGGCCACTGTCTACAGTGAAGAAATTGGGCAGATTCGAGAAAGCTGACGACGACTGCACTGCGGGTATAAAATAGAAGTGTCAAAATCCTGGGTCCTCTCACTTTTGCTTGGGCGATTTAACCCAATTTTAGCAAAATTGCGCCCCTTTCACTCGAAATTAGGCGCCACTCACTGCTAGATTTGTTGTTGTTCCCCCCCCCCTCTACGGGAAAATTGAATGCCACGGTATGGTCTGGGGGGGGGGGGGCTAATGAGAGCGTGGCACCCCCACAATTTGTATAGAGGGGGGGGGGGGGGAGCGTATGCCCCCATTCGCGTGTCATAATGACATACGCGGCCAGTCTGTGTGCTGTGACCAGTGGACCGTTTATAAGGCGCGCCGGACACTACACTGCACACACACACGTACACACTATACATGAGCGAAGACAGACGGAAGGGCACACACGGACATGACAGACAGACAGACGGACGCACGCACTCTGACAGATGGGGAATGGGGGTGGTATAAATGTTGGGGGGGGGGGGGGGTACTATTTTGTGACCACGCCAAACTTCTCAGACAACTCGAAAACACGGCAATCGGTCAGTGAATGTTTTGGATCAAGCTTGTCTCTTTTGACATGGATTCTATTATGATGCGGTTTTGATACCACCACTTGCTGTTAATGAGCGCTGCAGTGCAACAGTAAGCTAATCTGTACCGTAATAGAGTAACTTTGCTCTTACCGCGTTACTCATCCAGTAAATCTACTTGACACCATGTCCATTACAGTAATCCATAGCGTAGCACTGACGTTTTGTAGTAACCCATACCGTAGCATTACAGTAGTCCATGTAGCAGTCATACAGTAATCCCAGTACCACATTCCAAGCATACTGTATTTTCGAACTTTGAAATTGTAACACCTCTCCAGCCCTGGAAATCGACGCGGGCGACGCCAAGGCGCTCTACAGGCGCGCTCAGGCCAGAGAACGCTTAGAAAAGATATGGCCGGCCTTTACCGACGCCAAGTGCGCACTTAGGCTCGAGCCTAAGAACAGGGCTATCGAGGAGCTGCTCAAGAGCCTGATGGAGAAGAGCGCCAAGATGGTGGGGAGAGTGAATAGTGATTCTAAATAGTGAATGCGTACTCTATCACTACATCCATCGCTCCTCCCTCCCTCCATCCCCCGCTCAGCAATACGTTTGTCCCTGTTCTTCGTTCAGTTACGTATTGCTCATGTGGATCCACAACTACTGGACGGACGACTTCCTCCACTGGGACCCTGTCGATCATGACAACGTAACCACCCTCTTTGTGGGCTTCGACCAGGTCTGGAAACCGGACACCATCATTGACACGAGGTGAATTAATTCATCCTTTAGTGTTAGCATCCTTTAGAGCAACAAAGGCAGTTTGTACCAACAAAACCTAGGGGTGGGGATTTTGGGCGCTTTTAATAAATCGCTTTGCGCTTTTAATAAAGTCACGAAGCGCTTTTAAATGGCAACTAGCGCTTTTAATTTGCCACGACAGCTTTTGCTTGCCGCTCTTCGGAAATGGCTGGAGGCGCTTTTAAAATGGCAGAACGCGCTTTTAAATGGCAGGAGGCGCTTTTAATTCCTCCGGCAGTATTCCCCTGGACTTGACGCGGTGGAGGAGCGTATTCATGGCACGCAGCAATGGTCATGCATCGCTGTTTGCGCGACAGGGCAAAGCAGGGAAGGGGCTCAGCCGGCCTAAGCAGGAGGTGAATTATATGGAGGAGTGTTTATTCCACTTACAGTTTGCACTAAAACTCGGTCGACGTCGCGCCTGGCGGGTCTCAGCTGAGGCTTAGCGCGACCACCAACTTCAGGGCGCGCTCCGCGCGCCCTGAAGTCGGTCACCGGTCGCGTTAAGCCTAAGCTTCGACCCGCCAGACTGCGACGCCGACTGACTCTTGTGGACTGTGGGCGCAGGGCGAGCCTAAGCATAGCCTGAATTCAAACGAATATACGTTGTCAAGGGATAGCAATGTGTTCAATCAAGCAATGCGAATGTTGGACATCCAAGTTACGTGAATGCACACAGAATGCAACGAGAAAGTCATTCATTCAGTGCGCTCGCTTTTATCCCCACCGTCTGCCTTTTGGCTGACCAGCGGCACGGCTCCCCAGCTTCCACGGAATTAAAAGCGCCAGTTGCCATTTAAAAGCGCATTCTGCCATTTTAAAAGCGCTTCCGGCCAAATTAAAAGCGCACCGCTGCGTTTCGCGGCCGCCAGAAATTAAAAGCGCAAGATGCCAATTAAAAGCTGGACGTGCCATTTAAAAGCTGCAAATATTTATCCCCAAAACCTAGCATCGTGATGGACCAAGAGGATCTCATCAAGCCGCAGAAGATTCAGCTGACCCCAGTCACGCTGCCAAACGGGCGCAAAACGGCAGCTGTCGAGTCCAGCTACCCTGCCACTGTGAAGTGAGGATGCAACAGATTTGTTCAGTTATGAGCCTGAATACATTTCTCTCTTTTGAAAATCATGACAGGATGGGCTGCCACGCCACTGTGGAGTACTTCCCTTGGGATCACCAACTCTGCGTGTTCACCTTCGAGTCTTGGGCAAATGGTAATCATAATTTAAAAAATTATATTCTAGTGAGCACCTGCGGCAGTCAATCAAAACCAGGGGAATGTCATATACCATCATCGCGAGCCATATCAATCAGTGCCAATATACACGTCATGCCATATCACATATCGTATCATACCGTATCATGTCGTATCATATCACATCACACCGTGTATCTTCTCTTTTCTTGTCATATCAGTCATGTCAATCAATACCACATTACATCAGTATTCCCAGGGTGTCTCTCACAACACAACCTGTATGCACTCTGCATAACCTGTACATCCTACGCAACCTGTATACCGTAGAATTTCTAATAGTACCCTACCCGGAGAGAATTACATTTTAGATGCCAAATATTTTGTCAATTCCCAGGGGAACTATTGGAGACGGGGAATTATTAGAGATCCGGGAATTATCGTTTCGATGCTAGCCCAGCTGCCATTTTCGCGAGAAATCAATTGCAAGTTGGTCTAAATTCTCCTAGAGATGTGTTTTCCATTCCAAGACATAATCTCGTTTGAAATAATGAGAATTGACATTTTGAATTGGTCTGTATGTGGTAACTTAACGTTGCACTACCGTAATCATGCGGCGATATGGCTGCTGTACATACGCTAACACTTAACAGGCCGCATCTTCTTAAGAATCTATATTCCCTGAGGAATTATTGGAGACCCAGGAATTAGTGTCTGGTTAGGTAAATCTGAGCCAATTCCCCGGGTAAAATTATTAGAGACGAGGAATTATTAGAGACCCGGGAATTATTAGACGACATACCCTACATCACTCTCTCTGTCAGACCAGCGCCGCATCGACTACCACTTCGGGACGCACGGCTTGAACATGCGCTTCTACGAGCAACACCCGGAGTTCAAGGTCACCCACTATGACACCATCAAGGAGGAGTCCTGGTGCCTGCAGGATGTCAACCCATTCATCCCCGAGGAAATCCGTGCGTGTTTATCCATGGTACAGTGTGCTGTGCGTAATTACCGCGATTCACGCAATACGCACAGGCACCACGACCTGCAGAGTGAACCTGCACTTCGTGGTGGCCCTGCAGAGACGGGCCAGGTACTACCAGATCAGTCTGGTTCTGCCGGCTGTCATTGTGCTTCAGGTGAGATGGAGAGGGTAAGGACGTAAAGACACTGCACGCACAGGGAAGGAGCTGTATGCCGTCCTAAGCCCAATGAGCCGTAGCTAAAGTCTGAACTTGAGCCTAAGCCAAGGCCTAAGGCGCAAGCCAAGCCTGCTTTGGAAGAGCATTACGTTCATAGTGTCCCTGCCCCATTAATCATTTGGGTTTCATCAAATCCAGGGTTTCCTGGTGACATTGTACAAAGGATGTCACCAGGCTGGGTAGCAACAAAAGACATTCTCCACATCTATCCCTCTAATGCATTGCAGGCCACCTACTTTGGCACCTTCTCCATCAGCAGCAGCGAGGGAGAGCACGGGGAGAAGGTCAGTCTGGGCGTGACAGCCATGTTGGCCATATCAGTCCTGCTGCTGACCGTTGGGGAGATCTTGCCGAGAACCCAGACCCCGACGCCAGCCATTCGTGAGTGGAAAGGGTTGTGAATAGATATGCGCGGAGTGCTCTAGAAGCAGAGTTTCTCGATCTTGTCTGAATGGAACCAGACCAAACTGGACAGCCATACATACTACGGAGTCTACAATGGTATCGAAGCTTCAGAGTGTTTCTGACAAAGATAATGAATTGCGCAACACCTTTTAATGTTAAGCTTGTCGCAAGTGGGAACGACTGCAAAAGTTGTAATTCTACGATTGA
This sequence comes from Linhomoeus sp. GSCO2_2, assembly GCA_030248115.1. Taxonomy (NCBI): domain Eukaryota; kingdom Metazoa; phylum Nematoda; class Chromadorea; order Monhysterida; family Linhomoeidae; genus Linhomoeus; species Linhomoeus sp. GSCO2_2. The sequence goes on along the minus strand of JASAMZ010009443.1, from coordinate 7,287 downwards.
CACAGCGCTGCGCAAAATGGTGTCATTCAAAGTTTCTATGTAGATCAAAACGGCTTGAAATTCCCCAACACTACTGCAGAAATAACAATTTGTTCGGCCGGGGGCCAGTGCGCCTCCGGGGACTACGGGTTTGTACTACGTCATATAGGTAGAAATGACCGATCGGGCTGAAATTTTCCCCATAGTTGTTCATCGTAACAAGAAGTATTGTGCTAAAATTTTAGACAGATCGGTCACGTGGTTCCCGAGATATTAAATGAAAACTGTCGAAAAATTAACCAATCCATCTGATCGCAAGGTTTTCGTCCTCGTTCTCGCGAACGGTACTAGCTAGGGCAGTGGTTTATGGCGCGTTAGAACCGCCCACTAACCGCATTTATTATGTTAAAAAATCACAGAGATCGGTTAAGTATTGCGGCCGTGGGGCCCGATTAAAAAAATGGCCGAAATTTTGGCTAAGTCCCACTCAAGACGGCCGAGCTCTAGTGATGCATGATGGGCCGCCAATCGAAGTTGACCACCAAAGCGCACCATAAGGTGAACAAATGTGTAAAACATTATATCTTTCTAAGTTGCGTAAGAAAAAAGTTACATGGTCCCAACCGTTACTTCCGGTTCGGGTTCGGGTCTCGGCTCAAGACGGCCGAGCTCTACTGGTGCAGGCTGGGGCGCCAATCGAACTGATCCGGTCAAGCCTACCATAAGGCGAATTACCATGCAAAATTTTAGCTTTCTATGTCGGCCCAGTAGAAAGATATGCGGTGACAAAGGTACCGCGGAGCGCGAATTTTTGGGTCCCGGGCCGAAATTTTCAAAATTGAGTTTACAGTTGTTTCTGGGGGTTTCGACGGCGCTGAACACAAATCCGGTGTTTGTTTCGGGATTCGGGGTGCCATTTGCCGATTTCAGCGCCCGGTCGCTTTGAGTACAGTATGACATTATGACGAAATCGTAAATTTGTATAGTCGATGTCGAAATGAACTGTAGTAGAGTGGTGATATGTATTGGAAGTGTTGAGAGTGGACTCTAGAAGGGTGGTGGGTGACAGAATGGTGTTATGACGAAATCGTAAATTCGTATAGTCAATGTCGAAATGAACTGTAGAGTTGTGATATGTATTGGAGGTGTTGTGAGTGGATTCTAGAAGGGTGGTGGGTGACAGAATGACGTTATGACGAAATCGTAATGCGTATAGTCGTATAGCTGTCTGTACATCCAACCTCCTGAGGCCAGACCTGTCTGTGCATCCAACCTCCTGTGGCCAGACCTGTCTGTGCATCCAACCTCCTGTGGCCAGACCTGTCTGTGTGCATCAAACCTCCTGTGGCCAGACCTGTCCGTGTCCCCACACCTACAACAGCAATCGTTCTCAAAGCAGACCTGTTTATGCCGCCTCTCAGTAAACCCGCTCTATGCCTCCCCCCCCCCCCCCCCCCCTGAAGGTGTCCACTCTGTTGACATGGACAGGGTGTGTTTTTCAGGAAAGTTCCCCCCTGCTGGGGGGTAAGGACAGGTGAATTTGTTCGTCCTTATGAAGACTGATGATGAACAGGCTGTGTATCTCAGATGACTTCGGGCCCTCTACTACACGAACAAATTCAGCGTGCTCTGTATATTGGTGCCCAACTCTCACTAAATTATGAGTCTGTGTTTGTCGTTTGTGCAAAACGCTTACTGCAAAACGCTTACCCAGCATTAGTGCAGAATGTGCATTTACCAACATTAATATCTCCAGAAGCTCTGCTAGCAGGTGAAGCCATCTACTTTCGTGCATGGCTGAGCAGTCAAAGTGGGAGTTAGCCATGGGGTCCATCACCATTGCGTACGTTACGCTGAGTGCGGACATTGTGTTGTGTGAGATGCGGTGGCAGGCACTGAAGCACACACGTTTTGATAGTGGTAGATAGTGTACTCCGCATGTACGTTGTGCGCACGCGATAAGCGCCTTGCGCATTAACAGATCACGCTGAATTTGTTCGTGTAGTAGAGGGCCCGAAGTCATCTGAGATACACAGCCTGTTCATCATCAGTCTTCATAAGGACGAACAAATTCACCTGTCCTTACCCCCCAGCAGGGGGGAACTTTCCTGAAATGTATCTGCTGTCGCTTTCTGTCCTTGCTCCAGACAAGACTGAGAACTCCTGCAGTAAAGTCAGTCTGTTCGCCTACACATACAGGGTTTTTTTTAGATGAGTGTTTTTCGTTCGGCCCGATTTTGTGCAAAACTTAACCAATGAAAGTGAAACTTTAACACATGGTCAGAAAGGCTTTGGCATTTTGTATGTTAGGTGCCCAGCTCAATTGGTCTTGTAATGCACAGATTACAGGATGTCAAAGTTGAGGTCGAAAATCTCACGATCGGCCGACCTTGAAGCACAATAACTCGCATTTGCTTTTGAATTTTTGGACGCGGCGAATTGCATCTGAAAGGCCTTTAAACAGGCTTTAATTTGCCGCAAGAACCAACTTTCCACGTTGTCTAACGGCCGAGCTACAACTTGTCAAAATTTTCGATAACGCGTTCTGGAGCAGCGCAGGCCGTCATCCGCTGAGAAAGGCGGCCTCTGACCCATGCTAAGAATTTCGATGCGCTGTAGCTCGGCCGTTAGGCAACGTGGAAAGTTCGTTCTTGTGGCAAATTAAAGCCTGTTTAAAGGCCTTTCAGATGCAATTTGCCGCGTCCAAAAGTTCAAAAGCAAATGCGAGTTATTGTGCTTCAAAGTCGGCCGATCGTGAGATTTTCGACCTCAACTTTGACACCCTGTAATTTGCGCATTACAAGACCAATTGAGCTGGGCACCTAACAAACAAAATGCCAAAGCCTTTCTAATACTGTGTTAAAATTTCATCGATATCGGCTGCTGTTTTATGCAAAATCGGGCCGAACGAAAAACACTCATCTAAAAAAACCCCTGTATATGCGTCTGCGCACCCTGTACGTGTGGGATAATAGGACTGCCATCCATCACTCCCCATCCCCTAATCACCTCTCAGAGATCTTCTTCCTCTTCCTCATGGTGAAGCTGCTGGCTGCCACAGCAGTCGGGATGGGAGTCATCTATCTCAGAAGGAAGTGGGGCCAGGGGGACCACCCTGTCCCTCGTTGGCTGGCATCACTGCTGTGTCTCAATGGCACTAGAGCGAAGCCTGCCAAAAGCAAGAGGACAGTAGTACCCGAAAGAAGGGCCGATCCCGCGCCACTGACAGCACAGTGGGAGGACAGGCAGCTTTCCTCCATCGATGGAGAGCTCAGATACATCGCTCTGCAGCTAAAGAATGTATGTATGAAGCTGATGACTCTGTATGCGATAGTGACGAATTTTAATGGAAGTGAAACCCTCTTTTCAGATACTGGTGCAGTCAGAGGCCAGGCTAGAGGACTCGATAGCAGAGAAACAGAGGGCCGAAAAGCACAAAGAAGACTGGGAGCGGATTTGTAGGTGGGGGAAGAAAGTGTAAATGGGGGAGGTGGTGATAGTCTCCCTTGCCCTAATCATAGGCATGCTATCTACATCTACTCCTCCACCCAGTGTCATCTCCTCAGCAACTGCAAACATTCAACAGTCGTGCATCTGTGTTACTGCGGCTTCTCTAAAATCTAGACATTTTGAGCCATTTCTCTCACTTCTAGCATACTGTAGCTAGCATTACTTTCCTGCCCACTTCAGGATGATCGACTTCGCCTCACTGCTCCTGTTCTCACTGCTTCTCTGGCTAGGGTCAGCTTTCATTCTGATCGGCCTGAGCTACTTGGGGGACAACAAGCTCGACACAGAGTTCCACAGCGTGCTGCGCAACGTCCAGGCCGCCAATGCAGACACCGCGCGCTCTGACAGGGCCAGACTGTTCTCGAAAATCGACTAGGAAGAGACTGGCAGTCGGAGTGCTTCGATGCAGGGACTCCTGCACGTTTCCCTTGTTTCAGTTTCAGTTTCCATTGCAGTTGTGATGTTGGCTCTGCTGCTTACAAATGGCATGCAAACCAGCAGAGTTGGGCAATGCATTTAGATCCAGGGTGAACAGTAGAAACTCATTTAGTTTCAGTTGAAATGGTGATACTACTCGCAGAGTTCAGTTCGGTTTCAGTATCAGTTCTGCCACTTTCGAGTATCGGGAACTGTGACTGAGTTGCAGTTATATAACGTTTTAGTTTCGATCTGCGAGTTCAGTTTCGTTTGTATGTATGTATGTCGGTCAGTGCCATTTTCAATCAGTGTCAGTTTCATTAACTGATTGTAACCGAAACTGGCACTAAATCCAATTGGCCATCCTGGTTGTACAGTACATCGTTCAGCAACGTAGTTGCACTTGCAGTTGTTGCTTGCTGTGTGACAGTATGTAGGTGCTTGAGCTTGAGGCGTGTTTCGTGTTTCTCAATGGTAATCTTGCTAAGTGAAGTGCACCAGTTGTGTTTGATATCCAGCGTAGAAAACAACCCGGTTTGGTTGGTCTCATTCGTCTTCGTACAAGGTCGTTCGTTTGTCCAAAGTGATGCCTGCGGTCTGTAGTATCGAAGGCCCGTCGATTCGCTACCCGGTTCCTGTGTGTTGAGTTAACTGGAGGTATCATAGATCGATACTGTCATCTTCCACAGCCTATCTACGACGATAGCTCTCAGGGTTTCAGTTGCTCGGCGTTCCACTTGCGCGTTTGCATGAAGCAATTGCCGTCACACCTGCAACGTTGCCCGTGCATGCCGACTTCGTTGTCATATGTACCTACGTGGAACAATGCAATCATATTCCCTGCAACTTCCTGCTTCGTTTCATGGGTCCCATCTGTCACTCCGAGCGCAACTAGTTGAATTAGAGCGCCCACGACTGATCGCGCCTTTGTGAATGGCCATAATTTTGTTAGTGCGCGATGTCCTTATTGGGAAAGGCGTCATCCGCCCTCGTTTGTAGACCACTCCTGGTTAAGAATTGCCCTCTGGCACGCCAACCATTCTAAGGATACCTGATCGGAAGAGTGAAGCTCAGAATTTGAAGTAACACTTAATGAGTTGGTGCGAGATAGGTAGGTATGTATAGATATTTTCCTGTTTGACTTCCTTGCAAATGCAGCGCAGTTTGACACCCAGTCAAGCAAAGTTAGGCCAGTCACTGTAGAAAGGCACCGTCTGGAAGTCATTAATTTGATAAATTTTCGAGTTAGCTGGCGCGCGGCGTATAAAAGAGCGCACCTCACTGGAAACTGGTGTTCCTTCCGCATTTCAGGGTTTTCATAGGGTAAAGCAGACGCCCTATAATAACAAGCATGTTACTCAAAGCCGCTTTCGTCTGTCTCACGGGACTTCTCATCAGACAGGTAAATTGTTCTCAGATGCATTCATTGACTTGAGCAAAGACAGACTACAGGCTTCCTGTCATAGTTGAAATCCAGTGAAGATATACATGCATTCTTCTTTGCATTATTTACTGGTGCGCTCCTAGAAGAAGCTTCACTGGCGCAGGTATCATCACACTGTTGTGAGAAGATCACACCAGACAATGAGAACTTCTGCGTACTGTTCGCCCTTCTGAATCCAGCAGAGCAAGCAGAGGTGGAGGGCATTCTAGGCGAAGACTGCAACGACGACGGTAGGCCTGGGTTCTGAACTGTCACATCACTACATGATGCATCAAACTTCTGCATAAAACTTCTCGAAATTCAGCCATCAAAGAGGTCGCCAAGCGCAAGCCCAACTTCATTCGGTTCGGCAGATCCGGTGAGTCATGAGTGTCAAATGAATCTCCCGTCTTGTTACTCACAGCGATTTTCTCATTTCCACACTCGCTTCTCTTCTTCTGCTGGCACATCACTGTATGGCCTCCACCCTTTCCTCTGTCCTCTTACTTTTTCGCACCCTCCTCCTCCCCACCACAGCCGAGCACGAGGCGAACTTCCTGCGCTTCGGGCGCGAGAGCGGCCAGAGCCCGCTCTGGAAGAACGCCTACCGCCTGGGCAAGAGGCACGGGGACGAGAAGAAGGGCGCCGACGACCCCAACTTCCTCAGATTCGGCCGGGCCGCCAACGACCCCAATTTCCTCCGCTTCGGCAAGCGGGCCGGACCCCAGGACCCCAACTTCCTCCGTTTCGGCAAGAGGGGCGAGAACGACCCCAACTTCCTCCGGTTCGGGAAGAGGTCCGGAGTGGCCCGACCGAACCCGAAGTTCCTCCGGTTCGGCAAGTCGGACAAGCCCAACTTCCTCCGCTTCGGCAAGAGGAAGCCCAACTTCATGCGCTTCGGCAAGCGCCAGGAGGAGAAGTGCTGGCGCATCTTCTTTTGGTTTTATTTTGGGTTTTTTTGATTTTCTTCGCATTTTTTCATTTTTGGCACCCTTTCCAGCAGATTTTGCAGATCATTCGCTATTCTTCACTCTGCCATTCAATTCAGGAAGAGCGCGTAAGCGTCCCCTCTTCGAGAAGAGGAAACCGAACTTCATCCGGCTCGGCTGACTCTGAAAATCCCAAAAAAACCCGAGAACTCAAGCGGCGATTCGTGACTTTCGATTTCTCAAAATTCCCTCTCTCGACGTTCTATCCTTTCCGTTGCGCACTTGACAGACGGCACGAGACGACAAAAAACTCGGCGCGGTGCAACCGACGGCGATCGCACAGCAAAACAACCGGACACATAGCAAACAAATTCGAATTTGCAATCCGGGCAAATTATAGACAACCGTTGCCTTCAACGTTCGTATGTGTGGTCTCAACGCGACTTTTCAAATCGCCTCAATATAGTACCTAGAGAGCTGTCTGCATTTTACCATTTGAGCGAATTAGCATATTAGCAACTGCTGTGTTGGTAATACGCAAATTCATTCGATTTTGGTTTCGTTTCTTGCAAAGTATAGGATTTTCCGCCAAAAATCTCTCAAAATGGCGTTGAGCCTTCGGTTGGCAGGCCGATCGCTGTCTTCTGGCCTTCTACTAGGTACGATTTTTGGTCATCTTTATCCGAAATTTCGGCAAATTTTCGCAATTTTTCCTCCAAAACCACAAGTGTCGCGATTTCAGCGCAGTTTTCGCGGCCGCTGTCTTCAAGCGGGGTCTTTTTGGCGGCGCAAAGCCAAAAAGTCGCGAAAATCGACACAAGAGGCGAAGTGCCGGAAAAATATCGCCATTTGAAGAATGAGCACGGATTCGAGTCCTACTACTACCACCCGGACATGTTGGCCGAGCGATATCCCAAGAGTCTGGCGGATTTCAAGGTAGTTTTTGGCGGAAATTTGAAAAATTGTGCGCTTTTTGTGGAAGTGTGAAGTTTTTTGCATAATCATTGGTTTTTTCAAGATCCGAGCATG
>JASAMZ010009441.1:0-11312 GCA_030248115.1 Linhomoeus sp. GSCO2_2 | reverse complement strand
TGTGTGTGTGTGTGTGTGTGTGTGTGTGTGTGTGTGTGTGTGTGTGTGTGTGTGTGTGTGTGTGTGTGTGTGTGTGTGTGTGTGTGTGTTTGCACAAACAAAAGAATTCGGAAACTGCTCACATATGTATCGTGCGTGCACTGTTCCAGGTCCGCCGTCTCCCGTTTTTGTAGCCCCCGTTGTGTTCGCCGTTTGCGCTCTCCTCCGTCGTCGCCGCTCGCCGCCGCAGGTTGTTAATGCAACATACTTACAGTAACGCGAAACTGTCAACTGAAGAGCGCGAGCGTGTATATCCAGGTCTCGAGTCAGCGCTCCCTGCCGCCGCCTTCACGCATCGGCTCGCCATGGCCGTTTTGGAAAGGTTGGTACCTACATACTATATTGTACGCACATATGTATTCTGTGCTTTTGCCTCTGCAAATCAATGAACGAACCGGCGGCGTTTCAGGTGCGCCGTTTTGTTGTGGGCGAGTGCCCTCTTCGTCTTGGCGCAGGAGCTCCGAACGCTGTGCGGCGACCGCGCCGCCTGTACGCTGGTCGACGGCAACTTGTACTGTACGTCATTGCCGTCGGCGAACGCAAGCAGCTGTTCGGTGGGAACGCTGCACTTTGCCGAAACGGTACCTGCCACACCAGCCGCCGTTCGATGGGCACTGCGCTCGGAGCCCCTTGAGCTGGAAATCGGCTTCCACGCCGGTCTGTGCCCTTGCTCCTGGCCGCCTTCTCTGCGCTCCGCCGTGCGCATAGTCTGTCTGAGCGGCTGCACGTCATCTGCCGACGCGAGCACCGCGACTACCTCCTCCTCAACTGCAACAACGATGGCGCAGCCGCCGCCGTCGACTACTCCGAGAAGCACGGTCGGCAGCAGCGCTCGGCCGACTCCCAGCACTACGCCGGCAACCACGAGTACGGCGGTGCCCGCCACCAGTACAACGACCGAGCGGCCGCGCAAGACTTCGCCGAGCAGCGTTAGGGCCACCCCTACTCCGACAACGACTCGTCGTTCAACATGGCCGCGCCCTACTACCAGCAGCAGCACCACCCGAAGAGCCAGCACTACAACCACAACCCGGCCGCGCCCAACCCCAAGCACCACCCGAAGAACCAGCACCACTAGCCGGCCGCGCCCTACCAAAACAACACGGAGAACCACGGAGAGGCGGCCGCGCCCGACAACAACTCGCAGAGCCAAGCCCACCACCAGCCGGGCGCGCCCTAGCACCGCCACAATGACAACTACTCGGAGAACCACCAGCAGCAGTGCTCCGACGACAACTACACCGTCGCCCGAGTCAAAGTCCCGTGCCGAGTCGAAGACCCGAGCCGCCGTCACAGCCGCAAGCGCCACCACCGCCAGTCGAGCGCCCAGCCTTCCGGCTTCCACCCAAACTGACACCGGCAGGGCTGTCACCGCGGCTGCTAGGCCACGGACTTCGCCCGGGCGCGCGCGTGAGGCTAACGTTCTGCTGGATCGAGGGGAATCCCACCGGTGAACGCTCAACATCGAACTTCGCTTGTCGCTTGACGATCTTCTCTTCAGGCCAGGCGCGCGAGAAATCGTCCTCGCTTACTTACAGGGGACTTTCTCCTGTTCCAGGTCGCCGGTCCACTTCGCGGTCGGGTTTGTTCTCGGATCGGCGGCCGTCGCAACGACCTGTCTGCTGGGCGCCTGGCTTCTGGCAGTCTACCGCAGGTGGAGAGGCGCCAGACGACTTCGCCACGCCGCCGGCGCAGCAGCAGCGGCAGCAGGGGCCGACTCCGCCCGCCAGCCGGGGCTCCGAGCGCTCTACCGACGACGACGACGCGGCGGCCGAAGCGGCAGCTACAGTCCCGGCGCGCCCGCCGACCGACCGGAGGAGGCGGCCGTGTTCATCAGCGCCCGACCAGTGCTTCCCGCCGACCCCGCGGACGCTGCGCGAGAAGTGGAGCTGGCCCTTCAGCGGATGGCTCCGACTGACGAAGACGGCGCCGCTGTTGCCGAGGCTGCAGGCGCAGTCGCTGCAGAAGAAGTCGCCGTTGACGTGCACGCGGCGCCGACCGAGCGCGCCGACGGCGACGATTCGGCCTTTGTAGAGGTGCACCTGTGAGTGCGTGAGGGAGGAGTGCTTGCGCATAATGGGGGGGGGGGGTGTAAAGGGAGGGAGGAAGATTGGAAATGGGGGGGGGGGGGGGATTGTTTGTCAACACTTAGAACTTCCGAGTCGATTTCTGCGCTGCTGGCTTGGGCAGTTGGGCGTGTGCATTGGCGAAACAACGAATCGGCTGGGAAGTTGCATTTGCGCAGGGGAGTACATATATTTCGATTATTGTTCGTGCTGTGTTCGTTCGTCTAGGGTTGCCCGCTAATTGGATTAACTTTACTTTTTTGTCTCCGCTACGCACCTTGTTTTGCTTATTGTTATTGTAGAAGTACTACATACATACATACATACATACATACATATTATGTATTGCTTGGCAACGTATTAGTGGGCAACTCTACGGTACTGTATGCATGTCTGTATGCATGTTTTCGTTGTGTGTGGTGCAGTGTCGTTGTTTGAATGGGTAGGGCGCATTTTCTTCGTGTACTGAGCATGCGAGTGTCATATCCTGGCTACCAAAAATACCTAGCGATCGTCATAGCACCGGGACAAGTGTAACCACGGTTCAGTTGGCGCGTCGGTTCCGTTCGCTCGTTTCTCATCTTCTTCTGCTTTTGGCGTCTCGCGTGTTCCTGGCTCGGTGTCTTGTGCGACTGCAGCGGAGTCTTGTGCGACTGCGGCAGCAGCGGCGTCTCGTGCGACTGCTGCACCAGCAGCGTCTTGTGCTGCGGGCGCAGCGTCGGGTGCAGTTGTACTGTATGGCTTTGCATCGGCGCCCGGCGCCGCTTTCTCTTCGGGGGGCTCCAGTAGTTCCAACGATCGCTGTATGACGTCGGCCGGCTCGCGCCTGCTGCGCAGCAGTGTCCCGAGTCGATTCTTGAGCTCTTCCAACTTGAGCAGCGCGTCGTACCGCTCGGGCTCGATGGCGCCGCTATCGATCATCTCCTCCGGAACGAGCTTTGCTATGCGAATCACTATGTTGTCGCTTTCTTCCAGACCGCTGATCACCGCCGCCAGAGCGCGTCTCACTCGCTTGGAGTAGTTGGCCCTGATCCACGCTCATCTTGCCTGAGCGCTAGGTTTGGCCAGCAGCAGAACCGCCAATTCCCTAACTGGCGGCCAATTCAGCAGAGTCTCAATTATACTGTCGCACGTTTCGTTGGTTAGGCGCTTGGGCAGTCGGGTGGTTCGCGTCAGCTGCTTCAGCTTCGGCCAGTCCGCCTCCAAGTGAGGGCAGCGATGGCGCATGGCCGAGCACGCACCTTCAGTCGAACAGAACCCTTCCGTGGAAGGTGGGATTCTTGAGCAGATCGACCAGTATTTCCCCTCTGCCGGTATCTATGACTGCGTAAGAGCAACCGGTGCGTTTTAACTGGTCAATGACCTTGTTGAGGAAATGCGCAATTCCAAGGCCTGGGAATATCTGCTTAGATATCTGTACCACGCAGCTTGAGGGAAACCCGGTTCCGTGGAAGCAGGGCATGATGTAGGCGCAGTTGCTAAGCAGCGTACTCAGCACGCGATCTTTGAATCCCGTCGCCAGGAAGAGCGAGATGCTTAAGTGCCTGCCGTAGACTAGTATGAACCGTTCGAGCGATTCTGCAAACCTAGTCAAATTTGGAACCTGGTCGTCCAGCACTAGGACGCTGGTCTTGCCCTCGGCCTTGGCCTTGCTCGCCCTCTCTTTGACGAGCGACAGCGCCTTCTCCGAGAGGCCTTGACAGAGCTGTACGGGCACGTCCGGTTTCAGGCTATTGGAGATCCTGCTGTAGCATTCCTGATACGTTTCGTATATGATCGTTACGGTGCTCGGTTCTTTGTCGAACACCCTAGCGAAGCCCGTTTCGAATAGGGAAACTAGAAATGAGGATTTACCCCCTGAAGGCCTCCCTAACACGAGTGTCGCCCTGTCGCCCAGTAAGCGCCGCACTTCGACCGTATCGAAGTTTGACGCCGCCTGCATTTCGTCTTGTTTACCTACTGCTTTGTGCGTCTGTGCATTTATACTCGACGTGAAACATAGCCTTTATTGCCAACAACACACGCGCGTACACACACAGCCTAGCATGCTGAACTATGTATGTATGCTAGGACGATGAGCAGACGTACATGCATAGTGCACAATATTTAACTTATGCCAGGTACGTGTGTATGTACATCCTTGTATGTGCAGGCATGCATACACACATACATACATACATACATAACCGTACACACGACTTGGAGCCAATGTATGTACACATCCTACGTATGTACCTAACCCATATTCCCTGGCGAGTACGATAATGCAACGTAATTACTACGCGGCTCGATGCTGAAGTGGTCGGAGTAGATCGCGAATGCGAAAAGCACCAACTCGCGCGGCGTCGCCTGCTGAAAGTTCAGCAAGACTGACATCGAGCCGTATTCTTCAGGAGATGTGATGTCACGGTGAAGTCCTTGATACTTCAAATTGACCGCAAATAGCGATAGGCATGTGTAGAAATCCTTCAGGGTTAGGCCAGACGACCATTCGTTTGTAGAGCCCGCCATTTCGAGTAGCCTGTCGAACCATACGTGCGCGCTGAGCTTGATTTCTTCCAGAGGTTGTTCCACTACCAAATCGATATCGCCGCCCCCCCCCGGGGGGGGGGGGGGGTCCCCTTCCAGCCGCGCCGCGCGGGGGGCGCGGCGGCGGGTGGAGGCGGTAGTGGTGCCCCAAGTGTTTTCCGCGGGGGGGGGGGGGGGGGGGAGCAGTGATGCGGGGGGGCGCCGGGCGGGGTAGTGGGGGGGGCGGGGGGTTTTTGGGGTTTTTAGGTGGTTTTACAGACAACCGTGTCGTGGTAATAGCTGCACTTGAATTGTGGTACGCGTTTTCAAGACCCCCTCTCTAGACAGGGCTTTTTTTGGGATGAAATTCATAATACTGTTCACCAAGATTTGACAGACACAAAGTATAGGTTGAACTTTTTACACACACAGCTTGTTAACAGTTCCACCCTCCCCCAATTGTATAGGCCGGCCGCTCGCAAGAAGCTGTAGTAGTGGTACTGGCTGGATTGGCGAATCACAGACTGGCGAATTCGCCAGTCTGTGATATTACGGACTGGCCAGCACTAGAAGTGCTGATGTGGCTCGGCGACCTGTGTAGTACTACGGACTGGCGAATCCGCCAGTCCAGGCCCAACTGCGAACAACTACTATTACAACAACCACAACAACTACTATTACAACAACAACTACAACAACTACTACTACAACAAATACAAAAACAACAACAACTACTACTACTACTACTACTACTACTATTACTGCTGCTGCTGCTGCTACTACTACTGCTGCTGCTACTACTGCTACTGCTGCTACTACTACTGTGTACCAGCGTGTTGCATAGTCATTTGATGATTCTTCTTTGTGACAGTGCTTGTGCTAGCTCATTTGCATTGTTTGTTCGTTTGTTCAAAGGACATTAAATGTGTCAAACGAGAAAAACATGATCAGTAATGGCATGATACAGAGGTCTTGTAACGCAGTAACATAGCATACTGTTACACTTCATTTCTTGATCAAATGTGTCACATTTCTGGCAGCTTGCCTTGGCAGTGCCGTTGTCACCTGAATCCCGAAACCCGATAGAGGAATGACATCGCTGAAACTCAGGGTCAAGTCCTCAAAAAGTTGGCTCAGCTTCACAGAGTCCAGGTCCTGGTTTCTGATGAATGGCACGATGGTCGGCAGTCCCATGCTCACGTCTTTGTGGTGGATCTTCAGGCCAACCATGGCGTTTGGTGGAATAGAACTTGTCGTCTTCTCGATTAACTGCTTGAAAGCATTTGTTTGATCCTTCACTGTGTCTGGCTTATCAGGGTTCTGATCTGGAGTGAAGAAGTTCAGCTTGTAGAAGTCGCTAGTCGTGTTGAATTTCTTGCTCTTTTGGCGTCCACAGTAGACGACATTGTGGCATCCTTGAGACATCCTCAGCTGTCCTTTGGGGCACTGAGGGCTACTGACAGTGACAGCAGCAAACGCTGTTGGCTTGTAAAGATTTTTGTCGAGTGAACGATGCTTGTACCTCGACAGCTGAAGTAACGTCGATCTGCTTTTGCAGCCAGCATATATATTATATATATATATATATATATATATATATATATATATATATATATATATATATATATATATATATATATACACACCCTGTATACTGCTTCGTTTCCATCCGAAAAACGCAAATTGTTTGCAAACTTAGCAACTTCTTCGCAAAGAATATGCAACATATTCGTCTCTAGTGGCATTCCTGAGGCGTGACTCATGTTCATGCGTATATGATACACACGTCACTATAGCATTATTGCGAAACCTTGCAGACTGACATAAAACATCGTTCCACAGAAGTTAGCTAGGCAGACATCAAGCTTTGTGTTCATCAAGTCCCATTGCACTCAACTATGCAGGTATAAATAGAGGGAGAGGGAGAGAGTACAACTGTGCTACACGGCCTGCCGTCACAATGGAGTCATATGACATTCGCTTCATGCATCCTTGCCGAATTGTCATTAGCGGTCCGAGCATGTCAGGTAAAACGGTCTTTACAAAACGGCTGATTTCTGAAAGAAGCAGGCTATTTACAGTACCACCTGAACTTGTTTACTGGTGCTATTCGGAGTGGCAGCCACAGTATGAAGACTTGGTACAAGACAATGTCCAGTTTGTTGAAGGCTTGCCTGACTTGCAGTCACTGAAGAGTGACACTAGGCCAAAGACCGTCGTCTGTGACGATTTGATGCAAGAAGCATGCACCACTGCCAATGGGGAAGACTTGACGACCTTGTTCACGAAGGGCAGCAGCCACTGGAATCTGACGCTGATTTACCTAACCCACAATTTATTCTACAAGAATCAGAGGACTGCACGACTTAATGCGAGCTACATTGTTATGTTCAAGAACCCAGCTGACACTCTCCAGGTGTCAAACATGGGGCGTCAAATGTATGGGCGCAACACAAAGGTGCTTGAACAAGCATACAAGGATGCAACGAAGGAGAAGCATGGCTACCTGTTGATTGATTTACATCAGACGTGTGATGATAAAATTAGGCTACGAACAAACATATTTGACACTCCATTTGCATACGTACCAAACAAAGCATATAAATAGAGTGACTAGTTTGCATGATTACCCTAGTGATACTGGTGATCATGGCTGCCAGGTTGCAAAAACATGCTGAATTGCTAAAAGTTCTATATAAGTCAAACCCTAAGTTACAGAGTGCTCTGTTGTCAGCTGTGGATAACGACTTTATTAAATGCATTTGTGACTGTTCTCACAATATTGTTGAGGAAAATATCAAACTTTCAAAGAAACAAAGGGAAAACTTACTGAAGCACCAGAACCACGTACGCACCTTGGCTGCGAAGAAAGTGTCTCTCTCAGCTAAAAGGAAGCTGCTTGTCAACCAGGCAGGCAAAGGGCTGCCACTAGCTCTGTTGGCACCAGTCATTTCTATTGCAGCGTCGCTTCTAATTGACCACATGTCCAAAAAGTGATGGAAGCAGTGAAAAAGTTAGCTCTTGTGCCACATGATTTAATTGGCTCATTTCAAAATGGCAACAAAGAAGTGAACAGTGCTGCTTCTCAAATGAGTGAACTTGATAAAGATATGAAAACCATACTGGATACTGTAAATGTACCCATCGATCTGAAGGCCAAACTCTACCATGACAGGCTGAGTAAGTATCTCCAAGCTGTGGAATCAAAGAATAGGCCGCGTGAAATTTCAATAAAGTCACAACAACCAAGAGCTAGGGACTCCACCAGGCATCTGTCATTCTCAGACATTGTCAGTGGAATTCCCGTCACAAAGAAAGAAGCCGCTACTCGCCTGATTGAATTCATTGAAACTGCACCAGTAAACAGACTGTCATGGAACCACCAGAACGAAGCTGTCATTGACGGCCGAGTGATTCATGGGACTAATCTACACAAACTAATTGATTTCGCTTCAAGGGAAACAAAACGGGCTCCAGCTGGCTGGGGGCAGTTCCGAGAAGTGCTACTTGATCTGGGAGTTCCACCTGCAGCAATTGGAAAGAAGCAATTCTATGATACACAAAGTGATGTTAGGTACATGAGTGATAGGTCCACTCCAACAAAAGGTGACAGACCTCCACCACAGAGTACTCCATTTAGGCAACGGTTTGGTGTTAACTGGTCACCACTATATTAAGGGTGCAGTGTCTGCTCTGCTCTGCAGTTAATCATGGAGAAACTATGTACTTGATGGCCTGTATCTAAATCCTAACAGCAGTGCATATCTTGCTAGCAGTAGTACACTGTACCACGAAGCAAAAGCAAGGAATCCTTCAGTGACACTAAAGAAAGTCATGGAATACTTGGAGACAAAAGACGTCTACACTCTACACAAGCCACGCCGAAAGAAGTACACCCGGAACAAAGTTACAGCGAGTGGCTTGCACACACATTGGATGGCAGACTTAATGGATCTCCAAGCCTTAAAGCCATACAACAAGGGCTACTCATATGTGCTCGTGGCAGTAGACATATTCAGTCGCCTCTGCATGACCACGCCACTTAAAACAAAGAAGCCAACAGATGTTGTGAAAGGATTCAAAGACATCTTTAAGGCCGGCAACAAACCTTGGTTTTTGACCCTAGATAGAGGCAAAGAGTGGCTTGGTGAGACCAGCCAGTTCCTGACAGAGCAGGGAATTCAGAAGATTTATGCAACATCTCCTGATGTCAAGGCAATGGTTGCAGAGCGTATGATTCGTACCATCAAAAACAGAATGTTTAAACATTTCACACATCACAAAACTTTTGAATATCTCACAATACTCCCAAAAATCACAAAAGCGATCAACAATACAGTGTGCAGAGTTACAAAATTCCGGCCCTCGGATGTGACCCATTACAATGAATACAAAGTGAGGCAGATACTTGATGGGAAGCCTCCATTGAAGCCTACGCAGAAGTACAAAATCGGACAATTCGTTAGAATTTCTAAAGAAAAGAAGATGTTTGAGAAGGGATACCTCCCAAATTACACTACAGAGATATTTAAGCTTGTCGATTTTCTAAAGTACAGACACCCAGGGACCTACAAGTTGCAGGATCTAAATGGAGAAGACGTTGAGGGAATATTCTATAGTGCGGAACTAAGTCCAGTCAGCCCCAATCTGGTCCCGAGAAACAACTATAAAAGGCCTAGAGCAAGGACAACTTCAAGAGCCAGCACTGCAAAAGCCACTCAAAAGTAGAGGCATGGAGGCTCCTACCAGTGACAATGGTTCTACTGGATCAACACGATGGAACTGCTTCAGGCGTTTGGTGCCCCAGAGTGAAGTTGTATTTGCATGCCAAGTTGTCCTAGTGTACATATTGGTGGTGACAGCCCTTGTCAACCTCTCACTGAAAAATGGTGACTCCAAGTACTGGCTGGCAACGCTCAGTGGTGCTGTTGGCTACCTATTGCCAAACCCAAGTATTAAGAAGTGGAATCCACCACCACAGATTTCTCAGTGACGATCCTGTTGCTGTGCCCCCATGTCATTTCAGATGTCATTGTGAATGTCTAGTGTGATTACTATATATATAAGGCTATGTATCACGTGGTTAAGTGGTTGGATAATTCTGATAATTGCGTGTTAAAAACAAAACGCAACACAATGCGGGCAACGTTTTACCCACCCACTGCACTGCAGTTGGGTTGTGGCGCATTTCCCGTTTACCATGGCATGCAGTACCAGCGTGGTGCAGGAGTTGGCAACTTGTTTCGGAGCATTTGGAAGTTTATCTTTCCCATTGTAAAATCAGTGGCAAAAGGAGTTGGAAAAGAAGCTCTGAGGACTGCTGCAGGGGTAGCTACAGATGTGGCAGACGGTACTGATCTGAAGGAAGCTGCAGCGCAACATTTGAAGGTTGGGGCCAAACGTGCTGTACGCAGAGGGGCTAAGCAGCTGGTCAAAGCTATGCAACAGCAGGAGGGCAAAGGATTAGGAAAAGCAAAATCTACACGAGCACTCACTGCAACCTCTGTGAAAAGTATAAATACCAAGAAGAATCAACCCAAGAAGGCCACAAAGCGCTATATGAAAAAAGACGCCTTGGGAATCTTCTTCCCTGACCCCTCAAAATAGATCATGGCTCAGCAAATCATTGATTCGTCTAGTGTTTTAGCAAGTAGCACCGCGTTGGATCTATTTTCT
This sequence comes from Linhomoeus sp. GSCO2_2, assembly GCA_030248115.1. Taxonomy (NCBI): domain Eukaryota; kingdom Metazoa; phylum Nematoda; class Chromadorea; order Monhysterida; family Linhomoeidae; genus Linhomoeus; species Linhomoeus sp. GSCO2_2. The sequence goes on along the minus strand of JASAMZ010009441.1, from coordinate 1,023 downwards.
GCGCCACCAACTCAGGTTGTAATTGAAGGATCGTACTGGTCAGAAATATTCCCCAAAAAACCCCATTCCATCTGAAACGCTGGCCCCCATTGAGTTTGTGCTCGAAAATGACTCTGATCTGCTCGACATGTCCACAAGTTACTTGCACATTTCCCTGTCAGTCACACAGTCAGATGGCTCTGCACTGCCAGCTATCGATGAGAACGAAGACGGTGAGAAGGAATATGTGGTTGCACCTGTGAACTACACTGGAGCTGCTCTGGTTCGTCAGATCAAAATCTACTTTGCCAATCGCCTAGTGTATGACTCTGGAGACACGTACGCCTACAGAAGCTACTTCGATGCTACACTAAATTGTTCAAAGGCAATTAAGAAGACAGTACTGCAGTCAGCAGGATACTACTTAGATGAAGCTGGCATTATTGATGCAAAAAACAATGGGGGATATCAGGCTCGTGGCCAAATGATAGATGAAAGTCGAAAGGTGGACCTTCTAGTTCCTTTGCACGCAGACTGCTTTAGCCATGACAAGCTGCTACTGAATCGGATGCAAATTCGAATGGAAGTCTACAGAAACTCCCATGCTTTTGTGTTACAGACTGCTGAAGCGAATCCGACCTACAAAGTCAAAGTTCACAATATGGCATGGCTAGCCAGAAAGGTCATGATTTTGCCAAGCATGAGCCTAGCACTAGAGCAGAAGCTTCTGCACCAGCCAGCCCGCTATGCCTTTCGTCGCACGATTTTGAAAACGATCCATGTGGATGGAGGAAGGCGAGAGATTCACGAAGTACTTCTTGCATCTGGCCAAGTTCCAAGACGAGTGGTCATTGCAGCTGTCAGCACCAATGCCTACCATGGAGCCTACAGTCTGTCACCATTTAATTTTAAGCACTTTAGTATGGCGCGAGTTCAACTTCACGTTTGTTCTATTCCAACGCCAAGGAATCCGCTTGAAATGGACTTTGCCAATGGTCGGTACACACGTGCTTACCTAAGTATGTTGGATGGACTGAACTTCCA
>JASAMZ010009433.1:0-15001 GCA_030248115.1 Linhomoeus sp. GSCO2_2 | reverse complement strand
TGCTCCTCAAAATCACCTTCATAGTAGTTGGTGCAGTAAATAAGATGAACCCAAACAGCTTGTTATGCAGCGGCGCCAACGTTATCAGTTTCATAGCGCGGCAGTCGACGCCCCTCAAGGTAACGTCATTTCCCTAACACAAACGCAGCACGAGCAACCTTCTTAGCCCTGCCATTAGGCAGCTACCCGTTTATGTTTTGACGAAGATTCCGGCTGTTCGGGGTTGAGACCTCGACGGATGGGGCGACGAGTCGGCCGAACGAGAGATAAACCTCTACGGTGGCTCGTGACCCCGTAAGACTTAGACGGCCGTAAGTCCTGCGCTCACACATGACGCGATTCGAACATGGGCGCTTTCAACTCGCGAGACTCGGCGTCGACTAACGTCCCGATTGAGATGCGGTCGTTGGGAGATAGCATTGAGGAGCCAGGTCAGTTATGTCTCCACGTTGAAATTGACTCGAAAGTCCACAGTTTGTTGCACACTTCAAAATGTGACGATTTACACACTTTGAGTTCCTGTTGCTGCTGGTGTAGACTATGATTTGACGTTCTCTCTTGAAGGTGACTATGACTGCGCCACACTTTACTACGTGACGTCGTTCAAGACCGCAAAAGGCCGCACCGTCGAGGTGCTGACGAAGCGTCGCGCCGCGGAACTCAGCTATGGAGTGTGTGAACCTTACATTGTACAGTCATTATGTACAACGCTTTGCTCTGACTACCGTATTGTCTTGAAAATGAATGTCTGTGGGATGGGGAGATTTGAGTGGGGCTCTTATTCGAGAGGGGCACCTAAACAATACATACGGTATTCTCCTGGGCATTCATTCAGACTACCTGGCTCTTTGGGGTGCGCAGACTCCTGCAAGGGACCAGTGCCGGTCAGTTCTGCAATGTCCTGCAAGCGCTGGCTTGGATGTTCCAGTGGCATCGGTCTTCGAACGGTCGACAGCCTACTCATATGGATGAACTGGAACTGGGCGAGGGAGATCGCCAAGCTGTGAAGGAACTTCTGGAAGAGTTGTATCGAGATGGCGAACTCGACGCCTTCATGCAAGCCCTGCGGGTGAGGCCCGGCGGGCAGGTTTTGGTTAGTTAGCCTACCTGTGCATGTAATCCCTCCCCCCCCCCACCCCACAACCGTGACCATCCCACAGCCCCTCATGCCCTGCCCCCGGATCGCACCTCTGGGTTTGAAATATTCTTCAATATCTCAGGTCCATAAAAGCTGGCCTACTTGTATTGGCATTATAATGTTTCTTCTCAGCAGGGTTGGAAGCCTTTTGAGGGCGTCTGTCTTCCCGTAGTGCAGTTCGGCCGATAGGCCAATGCGTAGTCGGCACACTATTTGATCGCGAACGTCACAGCTATTCAGGGAGAGCCGGGCTCGAGTCGTTGTCAGTTCGAGGTGCCTGCACAGGCGTGCTCGAGCGCCTCGCCCGTCGACAGCCGGCGAGTGACCGCGAGCGTGGATTCAGTGCTGGCGCTCTACCGCTCCTTCGACTTCGGCTGGACGCCAACTGCGCCATTGGACGGCGTTGAGCAATCCAGGTTGGAGAGTTCACACAAAATCGACAAAAATTTTGACCTTCACTGATTTTGCTCATTTTTAGATATGTAATAAAGGATGTGATCCCGAGTTTCACAGTTTTTGTCTTACGTCGCTGCGACCTCCATAGCGTGAGTAACGTGATGTCAAAGTTCCTGAGTTCTCCAAATTGCGCGTAATGTCAGCAGCTAAAACTACTGTAACTTTCGCTGTGCAGTATCAAACGAGCTGATATTTTAACACGAGGTAAGAGAAGAACCACCTTAACGTATGGTACAAGTTCCAGCGAAATTGCCACTCATACGCGCATCTGTCAGCTTCTGGACCTTTGAATTATCGATGATCTTTGTGTTGCCCGCTCTAGTCTTGCTCGTCAGTTCAGTGAAACAGCTTGCAACTGGCACATCCTTAAGTTTGCTAATGCACTACAATCGCTGAAAATTTCAGCCAAATCGATGAACAGACGCAAGAGATATAAGCTGACAAATAGCACGGGTTTTCGGTGGGCCACCCTGTATTAGAACGAATACGGTAGCCATTCATCTGTGCAACGGGGGCCCTGGCGGACGACGATGCTGACGTTTCTTGGCGCGCCGCTGAAAGCAAGGAAATGATACAAATCACAGTAACACGGCGACAGTGCTAAAACCAGACAGTTTGTGTCGAGGCTCCTGTCTGCAACGGCCCGGATTTTCTCCTTCACGAAACTCTTGACGTTGGTGACGCACCTTGAGAATGTGACGTTTTGACATCTGCAAGAAATCCACGATTTGATCGTGTACCTTCACGCGCTGCTGTGACCGACTGACTATTGCACATCATATCACAGTACAGTACACCATGGAACGTTAACCTCGTGAACATATGCGGTCGAATGCGTCAAACAAATTTGTTCGACAAATCTTGTTCGCCCCATTGACATTCTCAAATCCAGTTTAAACTATCGATCAAAATGAGCCAGCCGAACAAAATCTGTCGAACAAATTTGTTTGACGCATTCGACCGCATGTTCACGAGGTTAAACGCGACACAATCAAAGAGTTTGTATGCGGCACTCCTACATTTCGAAACGGGCCAACTTCAATCCCAGTTGAACCTCAAAGTTATTTCATAATTCTACTGTTGTATCACCTTTCTTCTGAGTCGAAGATATGCGATTCGTAGACAGTCTCCTCAGAATAGGCCGCAGTCGTCGCAAAAGACAACACAACAACAAGAATCGTCGCTTTGCCAAACATTTTCAAAGCATTCCGTTGAGGACGACAGAACGCGAAACGTGCCAATAGAGGATTTCAACTGAGTTCGTTCGGCCTGCCGCGCGCCAAATCACGAATTGCGCCAAATCCCCCAGTAATGATGTGTTCTCATGTGCTGCAATCGCACTGAGTGGACGAGCGGAAGCCGCGCGTGCGTGAATCGCGAACTTCGATCGCCCTTGGAAACATTCGGTTCGTTTTGCTGCGTTCATGCCCCGATTTGCATGTCTGGAGGGGAGCACAGAAAGACCAATTTCGCAGTTTGCACGACATTAATAGTGGTACCTCGCTCGATGGCCGTTATTCGGGCCGAAATCATATAACAAATAGGTAGAACAATATCTCCAATAGGACAATTCAGTCGCTAAACATTGACCCAAACAAACAGCGGTGGCTCACGACACTTATGTACCTACATATTTAGCAGCCGCGTCAGTCCAACTAAAATAACGCTCAGCATCTATAGTAGAGTCGCTGCAGATCGTGTTGCGGCCAGTAAGCAACCGTACTTTTTGTATTCATACAATGTCACTTATAAAGTTGTGTGTTGAGCTCGCTGTGTGCTAGGTCTAGCGCTCTGCTGTGGTCTGCTGTTGCTCTACGCTGCGTCGCAGGCAATCTACGCTTCAGAATACTTTAGTCCTTTTGGACGAGAACCTGTGTAATAGGCAACTCATTGAGAGGAAATGTTGGTACCCGCAGGCGCAGTATTCTATGACGACAGCGACAGTGACTCAGTATTCTATGCGGTGGGAGCGGTGGCCGCCGGCTGCTCTCACGGGCTCGGCCTCCTATCGGATCAAGGAAGGGAAAGCTTCGCCGCCTTTCAGAAGTTGGTTCTGCTCTACAACGAGCTCTGCGGACAGCTGGAGGCAGACGGCGAGGCCGACTACCCAAGCGAGTCGATGGTCAAGAAGGCGGATGAGCTGTTGGAGGCTCTGGTGCCATGCCTCACGCAGGCGGGACCCTTTCTCTGCTATGCGGCTGGCGTCCGAAAGAAGAGGCGGGTCGTCGCCTGGCAGATGCGCCTTCTCTGCAAGACGGTGGTCCACTCAGCGAACAAGGAGCAGCTCTTTCGGGCGATTCTGGGCGACCTGCGATCGTTCGTCTCTCATCAGGACGAGCTCGTCGAGTGGATGAGGCGGCACCAACGAAGCGACCGCCAAGCTTGGCTCTGGTCCCTGCCGCCGTTTCGGTGGCTTTCAAGCGCCTTCAACGCAAACGCATCAGCCAATGAAGCTGTCTCGCATCTCCACTTCTCGCGAGACTGCTACACGAGCTGGGGCGCGGCTGACTTGATGAGACGACGCCTGCTGAAGATTCTGGAGATGGCGTACGACTGCCGCAACAGAGGCTGCTCGGTCAGTCACACAACAGTGAAGCAGTTGTACGACATCATCAAGGAGTGCCTTGTTGAACTGGAGCCTTTTGTGGAACCGTCAGCAGACCATGTGGACGCAGGTAGTGGAATGGATTAGTTATCATCGTCTTCAGGCGGTAACCAAAATGACTTGGGGTTGGTATTAGAATATGTTGAGTATTGGAATGACCTCCGAGACATCCTCTGAGGTGTAGGTTGAGCTCAGATTAGTTTTCTAAGCAACAGTACACTGAAGCACTGTAAGCACGTGAGTACAGCGTGGAAGCTGTGTAATTCTTTTCAGGTAATGGCCCCACGCCGCAAGTGGACCCATTGACGCAGCATAAAGATGAGATTTGCAGGAGGCTGAGTGACATTGACAATTCTGTCATCAGCACCTTCCTTCAAAGCCAAGGCTTGCTCACGCAGGAGCAGGTGGACAGCATCAGAGTGAGTGAGTGGCGGGGATTGTGCGGGCAGGCAGCGACAGAAGCTCTCTTTTGAGCGAAGCACCTAGACGATAGCTGAAACAACAGTACGCCCTCACCTCCCCTAGCAGTCACTAGGCAGCACAATGAAATGAGCAAGGACGTTTGTTGTCTTGCGCGTCTGCCTCATCAAGTCTTCATTTGTTGCATGACCAAATACTAGTGTAGTCGGTCAGAGTCCAAGTTATATCCACTAAACGGCCCCAGCCCGGGCTTGTTGCGTCGACGACCAAGGCTGTGATGTACATACATGCCTAGCATGGGCTCCGACCAGTACTGTGCAGCTCCATTACTGATGCTGGGCTAACCTCGCCACGCAACAACTTCGCACAACTTGAAATGGGAACGATACACCCTGGTCTTGATAGATGCGCAGAGGTAACAACTTTTTAGGTCGCAGATCTCACGCCCTTCGAGAAGAATGCTCGATTGGTGGAGTGCGTCAGAAGCAAAGGGCCTCTGGCGCTGGCCGCCTTCCACGAGGCGCTCATCGACAGGAGAAGTCTGGTTCTGGTCGAACTGCTGGAACCCTACGTTAATGACAAGTGACGTCGCTCGTTGACACGCTCGTGCCGGTTGAGGAACTGGTAGTGTAACTCGCGCAGTGCTACCGAGGTCACAGAACACAGCGCAGTGATTTGCCGTGACTGAGCTCACATAGGTTGCAGTATGCATACGTATAACCGGGGGGGGGGTATGGGGGGGGGAGTAAGCCCCCTCCTAGCCGAAAGTGTACCCCCCCCCCCCCCCCCCCCCCCCCCCCCCCCCCCAGGTAACCCCCTCCGCCTTCCCCAAAGGACCCCCCCTAGAATTTCAAAAATTTTCGCCTGCGGCGCTCCATAAATGGCAAAAATTTCGCCTGCGGCGCTTGAAAATAGCTTTGCTGCGGCAGCACAACACGAACTGAACCAAGAAGGTTACATTGAACCAACCAAGTAGAGGAGACATATAACGTATTGCTACATGAATTTTGAATTACTAAAACACGCACCAAGACAAGCAAAGTTCGTTTCGCTGCATGGACAGAAGTGCACACGGCTCATCTGCTGTAGTGCGCTCTGTCTGTTGAATCGGTTAGAAAATGAATCGTCGTCACTTTAAGCGTTGCTTGAAGGAGGGCACGGTGATTTCTGACAAGCAAAATGAACTCTTTGCAATGTCAGTCAAGATAACGAACTTTTTCATACCGGAGCTTGTTGTCACCTGGGTTCTTTTTAGCGATAGTGGGAGCGTTTGCTCCTTAGAATTTGCCAAACGCTCCTAGAATTTCAATTTAGGAGCGTCAGCACGCTTCCACACCAGCGGTACAGTTTTCCGAGAAAAAAATTCATGTTTTCTTCAAGTCTGACGGTTGTGAGACAGAACAGTCGCCAAACGAAAAATTTCTGCCTGCGGTGCTATATTTTCATTTCAAAATATACCATTTAAAGTCCAACTGTCGCCAAAACGTCCGCCCGCGGCGCTATTTATTAGTTAACTTTAGGTTGACAAAACGTCTACAACGGCAATCAAGGGTATATAATATCGCCATTGAACTTCCTTCAAAGCAACATTTCTGCCAATTATTATCTTGGAAATTTTTGCTCCTACATTTTTGCCTGACACGCTTCAATATTTCTGAGCTAGGAGGAGCGCCATCTGCCCCCAGACCTCAGGCGAAAAAAACCTCGGTTGTCTACTGGTTCCACAGTGGAGTGGAAATGTCGAGCATAGGTGCGATCCAGAATTGGGCCAGGGGGGGGGGTCTTTGGGTTTTGGGGGGGGGGGGGTTCCTTATCAGGAATCCGTTTCCTGATCGGCTCAAAATGGGGGGGGGGGGGGGGTAGACACACGAACCTAAAAAGTGCCAAAAATTAGCTATTTTTGCTCTACTTCTATAAATTCATAGAAAATGATCAGAACTACGCAAAAATAGCGCCGCAGGCGAAAATTTTGACCAGTTTTGGACTGATTTTGGGAAAATTTCCTTATTTTTCCGGCTTCCTCTGGGTAGGGGGGGGGGGGGGGTCTGGCTAAAATTTCTAGGGGGTATTTGTAATTACAGTAATATACCTGCAACTCCGCTTTGAAATAGGAGATTTGCTCCCGCAATTTGTGAGTGCGAGCCGACCGAGCTGACTTTTTTGCTAATTTTTCTTTCTCCACGTTCCATTCCGATTCCATTTGTTTGTACTGAAAATAAAAAGAATTGTATTCATCATTTTGTCTGGAGAAACTTAGTTATTACGGCTGCAGACATTCAATCTCTACTTTGCTATTGACGCACAAGAAAGAATCGCTACAACTTGCTGTAACTTTGTTAATTACGCACAAACCGTGCCAATTACGCATAAGTAACGTTAAACCACGCGCAAATTTTGTTAATTACGCAATGCACCCACGAGCATTCACACAAAGTACAAACCTTTTCAATCACCCGTACGGTTTGCAAACAACGCACAAACGCCACAATTACACTCAACGTGCAAAAAAATTCAATTTTCGGAAATTACGCACACAGTCAACGAATTCAAGAGTTCGAGCTCTTTTCACAACATTCCAACTGAATGGGTTTATCTCAAAACAATAAAACCCACTTCATCCACAATTTTCAGCTTTTGTTGCGTTTTTCGTGTAATTCTGCCACAGAAATTCTCATTTCTGCCTCTTTTTGGGCCAAAATTATTTTTTGTCTCATTTTTGTGTTCTTTCATATAACTTTTCTTTTCTCTGCAAGCAGGCGCAGGAAACTGAAATTTTGATTAAGAACATACCTGTATGTAACGCTGTGGGGGGGGGGGGCCCCTCTCGGCGGCACTATATTTAGACTGTATTTCATCAGATTTTAGCACTTTTTGGCACTTTTTACCCTATTTTTGTAAAATTTGGCAAATTTTTAGGCCATTTTGACGACCCTCTCTCAGTTCCGGGAATGCCCCCCCCCCCCCCCTAAAATACGGGTTACCCCCCCCCCCCCCTCCTGCAGCCCCCGCGTTACAGCTATGATTAACAATATGTTAATCTTAGTCTAATCTATCCATTCGTTAATTCTTTAATAATTTGCTCACTAGGTAAATATTTATTCACACAATCCTAATCGATTTCAATTTATTATCATTTGAACAACATACCATAATTTAACAAAGGGAAACGTGCAGGAGAACCTGCACGTCAAAAAAACCGACCAGAACGGGAGAAAGCAGACCGCCACTCACTTATCATGAGAAAATAAGTCCTAGTTCTGCCCGAAGATTCTCCACAATTTCCGCCGTTTTTAAAGTCCAAGAGTACGCATATTCCCTCCACTAACAGGGACCCCGCGCCAGCAGAACTCCACCGAAATCCTGTAGACCAAGCCGAATTGAGCCCAAAATTTGCCATTTCGGTTCGATTCAACATGTAGCCGGCAGTGAAGATTCGGGGCTGCGCCAATTGCCGACTCGCCTTACCATTTTGGACGGGAAGAATTGACAATTCATGCGCAAATGCTCACTTTACCACGCCGTCTTTCCGCACTCCATTTCCTTCAATCCAGAAGTTTGAATGGGCGCGCAACTTTAAGTTACAACACAGTTTGAGGAGAGTACGCTAAAAGTTGCATCAAAATTTAAATTTCGGTATTAGGAAAGTGGCTGTTTGAGGGCATAATCGACAAGATATGGAGAAACCAGTTGGCAATTCGCGTCGCTGAAATATGACCCGTAGAATCGACACTTCAACCGTACAATTACCACACTTTCAGTTTCGTCGAATACGATAGGGCTACCAGAGGTTGATTTTCGACCAAAACTCGCCCCAACTCGATTCAAAACGCCAAAATAACGCCAGATTCGGCATCAGCGACCTCGAAATAGCCGGGGAATCTGATTTTAGACATTGATTTTGACGATCCTGGTGGAAAATTGAATTTTTCAGCGGCCGGGGTACGGTAGCGGAAATATTTTGAAAATCCATTCCGGATCAGTTTTCGACGGGAATCGCGTGGTGCAGTCCATTTGACCATAAATAATCGCAATCGGGCGCTAAAACGGCAGCAATACGTAACTGAACGAAGAGCAACGTACATAACGTATTGCTTGTGCTGACTATCCCCAATTCTGACAACATGTGCAGAACACCCCCCAACCCGGAGACGCGCGCCGAGGTCGAGAACGTGTGCAGCACGTCCGAAAAGTCAAGAACGTGTGCTGACTATCCCCGGAATTGCAGAACGTGTGCTGAGGTCGAGAACATGTGCAGAAGTTGAGATGAATGCGTGCTGACTATCCCCAAATCTGCAGAACGTGTGCAAGATGTCCCAAAAGTCGAGAACGTGAGCTGACTATCCCCAAATCCACAGAACGTGTGCTGAGGTCGAGAACGTGTGCAGAAGTCGAGAACGTGTGCAGAATGTCCCCGAAACTGCAGAACATGTGCAGAATGTCCCCAAATCTGCAGAACGTGTGCAGAACACCCCCCAACCCAGAGAACATGTGCTGAGGTCGAGAACGTGTGCTGAGGTCGAGAATGTGTGCAGAATATCCTCAAAAGTCAAGAACATGTGCAGAATATCCTCAAAAGCCCAGAACATGTGCTGACTATCCCCAAATCTGCAGAACTTGTGCAGACTATCCCCAAATCTGCAGAGTGTGTGCTGCGGTCGAGAACATGTGCAGAAGTCAAGAACGTGTGCTGACTATCCCCAAATCCGCAGAACGTGTGCAGAACGTCCCCCAACTCAGAGAACGTGTGCAGAAGTCGAGAACGTGTGCTGACTATCCCCAAAAGTGCAGAACGTGTGCAGACTATCCCCAAAAGTGCAGAATGTGTGCCGAGTATCCCCAAATCTGCAGAACGTGTGCCCAAACCCCCCCAACCCAGAGAACGTGTGCTGGACATCCCGAGACCCCGGAGAGAACGTGTGCTGACGCCGAGAACATGTGCAGAATCACCTACAACCCAAACAAGGTGTGCTGACTATCCCCAAATCCGCAGAACGTGTGCTGACTATCCCTAAATCCGCAGAACGTGTGCACAACACCCCCACAACCCGGAGAACGTGTGCCGGCCATCGCCAGACCCAGAAAACGTGTACCAACACCAAGAACGTGTGCCCACTCTCCCCAGACCCAGAATACGTGTACTGACTATCCCCAAATACGCAGAACGTGTGCTGCCTATCCCCCAAACTGCAGAACGTGTGCACAGTGCCCCCGGAGCGTGGGAACGTGTGCAGCCTACCAGCAACCCCAGAGAACGTGTACCAGTCACCCGCAACCTCACAGAACGTGTGCCAAGGTCGAGAACGTGTACCGGCCCCCAAGAATGTGTACTGCAGCCAGCACACACTCCGCAGGCCTGGCACACGTGTGCCCGATCCAGTACACGTGTGCCCGATCCAGTACACGTGTGCCCGATCCAGTACACGTGTGCCCGATTCAGCACACGTGTGCCCGATCCAGTACACGTGTGCCAGATCGAGCACACGTGTGCCCGATCCAGTACACATGTGCCAGATCGAGCACACGTGTGCCCGATCCAGTACACTCATCTGGGTCGAGCACACGTGTGCAGTACCCGAGCAAAATCCAGTAACGTGTGCCGGCGTGCCCCAAAGGGCTATCGAAGGTGGGCGCATATTTGAAGGGCAGAGGGGGCGGTTTGTGGCGAAGAGACAGCACTGGAAGCGTTTTCGGGCGAGCTCTAGTATCGAACCCAGCACAACTGGAATCGAGACAATCAGCAAAGCGACCGCTGGAATCACGACGACAACTACTACTCCTAAAACTCGGCGTCCAACTGTGGCAGCGGTTGGAGAGGTGAGCTTTCACTTTCAGAGATCAGAATACGCATAAGGAGCGGGCAATGTTGACGGTCCGTTTCCTCGTACAGATCAGAGTGTCTGGTTTCAACCAAAACTTTAGAAGATAAAATTGAGAGGAAGATTGTTTAGAAGGGTGGCCAGGTTATTTTGGCGTGGGGACAATGTCACAACTTTTGTTGTTACTTGTTAGCCGTCTATAGTTTGGCATATTGTGGTGACCAACGTACAGTGTTCGACAAGCGCACATCCAAAGAGTAGTAGAAGGCGGAAACTGTTATCTCAACTGGAACTGGCCACGCTTCTCCTTCTCTCTGTTTGTTTGCTCTAGCAGACTACAGTCGACGTAACGTGATGCCCCAGTATTCGCTGGTCGACTTCGGAGTGGGCGCCCTGTTGCTCGTCTGTCTCGTGGCCCTCTCCCTCTCTGGTGAGGACGCCCTGCTGATGCTGCTTGAGACCCTGGCCGTGGCCCTCGTCTTCGGCGTCGCCGTCGCGGCGCTGCTGTGGGTTTCGACGACGACGACCACGACCACAACGACGACCACGGCGACGGCGGCAGCGGCGACGGCGACGACGGCGGCGGGCGCGGCGACGACGACGACAACGACGACGACGACGACCACGGCGACGACGGCAGCGGCGACGGCGACGACGACGACCACGGCGACGACGGCGCCGGCAGCGGCGACGACGACGACGGCGGCGGGCGCAGCGACGACGACGGCGGCGGCGGCGGCGGTTGCGGCGGCGACGACGGCGACGACGACGACGACGACGACGACGAGCAGTTCAAAGTGCAACAAGCAAGAGCCTTTGTCGTTACTTCTCTCAGCGGCCGGCGCCGTCGCCCCGAGCTCCAGCAGCTGCCCGCCGAACCCGCTGCCGGCATCGCTCCGCTGCCCCAGCAGCCGCCGGACGACAGCTGTCACTGTAGAACTTCCGAAGTCTGCGTTCACAAGAACTAAGTTCGTAGTCGGCCGGAGATATGACAAGATCGTGATCTTAGGCACAGTTCATATGCTCCTGATAGGTCGATGACGTGTAGTGTTTGTCGGTGATTCGCTTGAAACTGTGAGCTTTTAAGGAACGATTTTTGCGAGCTGTAGATCTATACAAGCGAACACGGTGGACGGAGCAATACAAGGCACCGTTGAACATCAAAGCACCCCTCTAGCGCCGTTAAAGTTTGCTAAATTTTATCGAGTTGGTTTTGGCCTGGCTTGAGTTATGGCCCTGTGAATCTTAGAGTACTGTAGCTCTTGAACACAGAGCTTGAAATTTTGGCCTTCTGTAACTCTTGCGTGAATTGACGAAATCACGCCAAACTTTCACCAGATGTACTCTAATAGCATCCCTACCTGACTACCATGTCGCAGTTTAGTTCTGTTTAAAGCGGCGAAAATGTTGGATAAAGAATTGTTTTGAACGCCTGATGAACTGCATAGGTCCACATTTTCTCCACTTCAAACAGAACCTAATTTTGGCAAGGTAGTCAGGTAGGGATGCTATTGTATGCTGGGTGACGGTATTTTCAATTTATTTGGAGCAGACTGTCGAAGTGCTGTAATTAGTCTACAATTCAGCAGGTACCTTTTCTTTACGGCATTGTGTCATGCCCAAACACGCTAAACCCAATTAATACGGCCGTGGGCCCGGGGACTATAGTAGTTAGGAACAATAGCTCTGTGCGTTTGACGATTTAATACCCTTATCAAATTTTTAGTGTATTAACAAAGTACAAGGGGGCACATTTCTGACTTTTTCCAAGAATGAGTTAACCAAGGGACAAACAAACAAACAAACAAATTCTAAGTTAATTAATTATTTTACTGATTTAATGAAAGTAATTTAATTTTATTAACTTCAATTTAATCAATTAATTTATTTTATTTTTAATTTAATTAATTTAATTCATTAATTTAGTTAATTTAATTGATTTAATTTAATTAATTTATATTAATTGAATTAAATTAAATAAACTAATTCCATCCTGCCACTTTTACTGCATTATCAAAGCACCAGGGACCAAGTTTCTGACCATTTCCAAGAATGGGTTAACCGACAAACCAACACATTCTAAGTTAATTAATTATTTTACTGATTTAATGTTAATATTTTAATTATATTAACTTCAATTTAATTGATTAATTTAATAATTTAATTTAATTAAACGTCACAACGATCACCAGAATGTTCAGAACGGCGCCTGAGGCACAAAAGACGCCAGCCGAGTAAACTGACATCGGTAATGCGGTGACCACTGCGGTTGATAGTGTGCAGTTGGAGGGAAACACGACAGTCATTGCTTTGCTTTCATTTTTGACCGTTTTCTATTCTGAAACCGTACAGACGAGCTGTGAAGCGTTTGCTGCCATGCTCGCAAATGTGAGAGCTTTGAAACTATCACCGAGCACTTTCGTTTCCTTCCAGGGTAAATGGCGCGCGTTTTCTGCCTCTGACTTGTCTAACTCCGGTTTGACGCAATATTACAGAGACGCAATTGTGATCATGCGCAATACTCCCTTCCAACGGACTCAAAATCGCGTCCTCACATCTTCGGTTTCACTTCTGGTTAATCCTTTGTTCGTTCCACTTTGAACAACCGCTTGTCTCGAGGCGATTCGTCGCAAAGCGGCCTGGCTCCTCTCGGAGTGGAGCCGTTTGTACCTGGGCCACAGAAAGAGCGTTGTGACCACCACGACGAAGGTCAAGGCGCCGCTCCACACCAGCATTGGCACTGGAATGCATTGATTGGGGTTTTAGTTGGCATTGTTAAATGATACCTAGGCAGGGTTAATTGGTAAGATGCGCCAAGCGTCTGAGTGTCACATTCAGAAGGGTGGGGGGGGGGGGGGGGGGGGAAGTAGGACGTGGGCGAGTCAGAGAAGACGTTGAGTGCGAAAATCGGAAAAATTAGACGAATTTGGCCATTTTCAGCTGCTGCATACGAGACTAGAAGCATTAATTCTCAGGTTGCGTAACAACACCTGTCCAGTCTTTGACAACGACGTTGGTATTTCCTCCAGCTGTGCACATTTCGGTCGACAATAGGTAACTTGGCGCCTTGGTGGCCAAGTTAGAGAACAGCAGCAGGTAGCTCACGCCAAAGATGTTGCTGAAGGGGGACGCGGCATGCAGTGCGACGACGACGACGACGACGACGACGACGACGACGACGACGACGACGCGATGACGACGACGACGACGACGACGACGACGACGACGACGACGACGACGACGACGACGACGACGACGACGACGACGACGACGACGACGACGACGACGACGACGACGACGACGACGTCGACGACGACGACGACGACGACGACGACGACGACGACGACGACGTCGACGACGACGACGACGACGACGACGACAACGACGACGACGACGACGACGACGACGACGACGACGACGACGACGACGACGACTGACACACCTACCTAGTCAGGATAATCAAGCCGTTGCTCGTAGCGTGAGGCGTGGGAAACGTCATCTCGACGGCCATCTCCAAACTGGCCGGTACAATGGGCGCGCCGAAGAAACCGAACAGTCCAACGGCGATGGCTACCAGAGCGTGGATGCCACCATATTGTGACGCCTGAAGCAGGCAATTCGACGCTTTTACAATGACCTAAGTGTGCAGTGTGCTGCTACTAACTCGCACCACTGCAAGACCGCAAGCAGCGAGCGCCGCCAGCAGTCCACTGATCTTGATGACTTCCTGGAACATCTTGGTCCTGTCTAGAATCACTGCGGCAATGACTGATCCCGCCACTGCGCACACAATCAGTAACGCTCCAAGGAAGCCGGCGAACGCCTGAAGAATAGACGAAGTTACGTGTACTATGAAATTGGAGGCAATGTATCGCTTCTAACGTTCGTGTATCCGTGAGGACAGACGATTTGCTGGATCAGTGTGGCCAAAGAGTTGAAGCAGCCGAGACCGGTTCCCACGCCGAATAGAGTCAACCAGTAGTTGGGCATTGACAGAGCCTGATGAGGAGCGGTTTATAACTACTGTACCATCACGTTTGTGTTGGTATTAGGTACATACATAGATAGTCCGGTAGCTCTGCTGGGCTCTACTAAGTTTTGGATGAACGTCGCTCCCACTAATGATCTAATCTGCCACTGATAGGGCAATTATGACTTCCGATTGATTGGTCGTCACGTCGCACGCTCATAAACCCTGGGAGGACGAGGTTGTGGATTGGTTTACTACCTACCAGCAGCGTTTCATACAATACCACAATGCATTGTTGTATAGTTGTATAGCATGTTATAGTATAGCATACTGTCCTATACAACAATTCCTTGGGCATTTGTTGTACAATACTATACTATACAACAACTGGTGCCAGATTTGGCATACTATAACATACTATACAACAATTCGATCCTATACAACAATGCATTGTTGTATGTATAAAATTGCGGAGTTGAATGCATCAAAATGACGCATGGACGGCATCCAAAACTCAAGTATGGTCACAAATCCAGTGTTTCTGTGGTAGCAAATACGGAACTGAACTCTTAAAAAGAAACAGACAACGTATTGCT
>JASAMZ010009432.1:30000-63898 GCA_030248115.1 Linhomoeus sp. GSCO2_2 | reverse complement strand
GATATAACACCAACCCCCGAAGTGCCCCCGCTTGTTCAGGAGGCCCTGCATAGGTGTCCCAAAATTGTCCTGTTAAGTTTTGTGCGTGCCTCGAAGTGCCCCCGCTCGTTCAGGAGGCCCTGCATAGGTGTCCCAAAATGGCTGGTATTTTAGGGCGCTTTTAATTTAATTCACGAGCGCTTAGAAAATATACATTGCGCTTTTAAAAATGAACATACCGCTTTTCTTTATAGCCTCCGGAAAAATGACAACGCGCTTTTAAAAATGAACAATGCGCTTTTAAAAATGAACAATGCGCTTTTAACTTGAACATGCCGCTTTTGACAGCAGCTGGACCGAAAATTGCACAAACGCTTTTAAATTGAACAAGCCGCTTTTAAAATTGAACAAACCGCTTTTAAACTGAACAAACCGCTTTTAATTTGAACAAACCGCTTTTAACGCCCTGCTACGTCGCGCACGGCATTGTCGCAACGTGACGTCGACGCGAACCACACCAATTTGCTAGGGAAAGTTTGTCGGCGTGGCCATAGGCTAGTAGGCTTCAAAGTGCAAGTTGTTGCGAGCGCTAGCAGGGAAGGGGCACAGCCGGCCTAAGCAGGAGGCTAAGTATATGGGGGAGTGAGCACTCCACCTACCGTTTGCACTAAAACTCGGCCGGCGTCGCGCCTGGCGGGTCTCAGCTGAGGCTTAGCGCGACCACCAACTTCAGGGCGCGCTCCGCGCGCCCTGAAGTCGGTCACCGGTCGCGTTAAGCCTAAGCTTCGACCCGCCAGACTGCGACGCCGACTGACTCTTGTGCACTGTGGGCGCAGGGCGAGCCTAAGCATAGCCTGAATTCATAGGAATATTCTGTGTCCGAAAGAAATATAACTGAATTTAAAACGTAATTTACAAAAGATTGTAATTTAAATGAATTGTAAATGCTCATTCGGGCATTTTTCTGGGCTTTTGCCCTTTGTCTCACAGCAGAAGAATTAAAAGCGCATTGTTCAAAATGAAAAGCGCATTGTTCCAAACGAAAAGCGCTTTGTTCAAAATGAAAAGCTGCTCCTATATATGCGTTCTTAAAAGCGCATTGTTCCAAACGAAAAGCGCAATGTTCTAAATGAAAAGCGCTTTGTTCAGAATGAAAAGCGGTGACAGTTAAAAGCGCATTCTTCTAAATGAAAAGCTGTTGTTACAAATTAAAAGCTGCAAATAATTGTCCCCTCCCAAAATTGTCCTGTTAAGTTTTGTGCGTGCCTCAAAGTGCCCCCGCTCGTTCAGGAGGCCCTGCATAGGTGTCTCAAAATTGTCCTGTTCGCTTTGTGCGTGCCTCAAAGTGTCCCCGCTCGTTCAGGAGGTCCTGCATAGGTGTCCCAAAATTGTCCTGTTAAGTTTTGTGCGTGCCTCAAAGTGCCCCCGCTCGTTCAGGAGGCCCTGCATAGGTGCCCCAAAATTGTCCTGTTAAGTTTTGTGCGTGCCTCAAAGTGCCCCGCTCGTTCAGGAGGCCCTGCATAGGTGTCCCATAATTGTCCTGTTCGCTTTGTGCGTGCCTCAAAGTGCCCCCGCTCGTTCAGGAGGCCCTGCATAGGTGTCCCAAAATTGTCCTGTTAAGTTTTGAGCGTGCCTCAAAGTGCCCCCGCTTTTCAGGAGGCCCTGCATAGGTGTCCCAAAATTGTCCTGTTCGCTTTGTGCGTGCCTCAAAGTGCCCCCGCTCGTTCAGGAGGCCCTGCATAGGTGTCCCAAAATTGTCCTGTTAAGTTTTGTGCGTGCCTCAAAGTGCCCCCGCTCGTTCAGGAGGCCCTGCATAGGTGTCCCATAATTGTCTTGTTCGCTTTGTGCGTGCTTCAAAGTGCTCCCGCTCGTTCAGGAGGTCCTGCATAGGTGTCCCAAAATTGTCCTGTTAAGTTTGTGCGTGCCTCAAAGTGCCCCCCCGCTCGTTCAGGAGGGCCTGCATAGGTGTCCCAAAATTGTCCTGTTAAGTTTTGTGCGTGCCTCAAAGTGCCCCCGCTCGTTCAGGAGACCCTGCATCGGTGTCCCAAAATTGTCCTGTTCGTTTTGTGCGTGTCTCAAAGTGTCTCCGCTCGCTCAGGAGGCCCCGCATACGTGTCCCAAAATGTTCTACTCGTGTTGTGCGAGCCTCAAAGTGCCCCCCGCTCGTTCAGGAGGCCCTGCATGCGTGTTACCAAATTGCCCTGCTCGTCCCGTACGTTACCAAAATATGTCAAACTCGTACGAGAGCCTTTACAGTCGTGTCTCAAGGTGGCCTACATCGGTAACGTGGGTTGATTGGCTCCGCCAATCAAAAAGTAAGAGTATTTCATGTAAAATGCCTAAAGGCAGAAAGGGGAATATGTTCCAAGCATGAAGCATGTAAAAGTAAGAGTATTAAACGATATTCCTATGGTGTAGCAAATGCGGCGCTTTGCGCCGCCCACCAATTTGTTAAAGAAAGAATAGTACCAGTATTGATTGAAAGAAAGCATTTTCGACTAAAATCATCCACACAAACTGCGCAAAGGTCACAACGACACGCGGTAACATATTCGGCACATCCTAGCGTGTCGTTGTGACCTTTGCGCAGTTTGTGTGGATGATTTTAGTCGAAAATGCTTTCTTTCAATCAATACTGGTACTATTCTTTCTTTAACAAATTGGTGGGCGGCGCAAAGCGCCGCATTTGCTACACCATAGGAATATCGTTTAATACTCTTACTTTTACATGCTTCATGCTTGGAACATATTCCCCTTTCTGCCTTTAGGCATTTTACATGAAATATGTATTATGGTCTGGCGCTGCCGCGCCAGTGCCATGATAACTGAAACTGAAGCTTCCATTGGCCACTCTGTGTTAGAGCTGCACTTGTATGTAGTTCTCAACGAACTGGCAGTCATCAACGGCTTTTAGGAAGGCGCATTTTGAGAAGCGAGTGGCGCCACGACGACCCACTCTTCATAGAGAGTGCGCTGGAACGTCTAAACCGGATCACGGTATCCGACGGCCATCCCCTGTGGCTTTCCTACCATCACGCGGGCGCGCGTTATGCCGCCTCCCTGCCCCCATTGAAATCCCTGATAGAAGCTGGCTACTTCACGTGGTTGAAGGAGACCAACTCTGCCGACTTCTTCCACAGACACGTCTCCAGGGAGAAGCGTCGTCTTCTACTGAGTCCCTCGGCCTTCTCCAATTTGAAACAAAGGGGCCGGGGCTACTTCTATCCCCATTTGAGTGAGGTGTCCTTCCACTACACCTTCCATCCACTGCCGGCGGACAACTCTCTGGAGGGCCTCTACGGAGTGGTCAGCCACCCCTTGGGCCAGTGGCAGATCCAGGATTTTGAAATAGCAGAATTTTTTGGCGACAGGGGACAGGGGACCAAGACGCTATAAAAGTTGCGTCAAAAACTTTTAACGACAGGCAACAATTTTTGACGATTTTGGCCTTTTCTATTACAAAATTGTTTTCAAATTGCGCCGCAGACGACAATTTTTGCCGATTTGCGCCTTTTCTGTTACAAAAATGCTACAAAATAGCGCCGCAGGCGATCATTGGCCGAATGGGGGGGGTGGGGGGGGGGGGGGTGGCGGACGCACAACCGCCCCCCCCCCCCCCCCAAGATCTGCTACTGCCTTGGGCCACGAGATCGGTTATGCATTCGACATGACCGATCGATTCACTTGGGCGATGGCCGGCGAGGACACAATGGGCAAAAAGAAGCGCGAGTCACAATGCCTGCTCCGCCACTTCAACAGCAGTTTCTGCTACGAGATTGGGTGCGTGGCCAGTCCTCTGTTCCAGGGTGACCAATAGAAACTCAATTTAGTTTCCGCTTCTGTTTAAATTATGGTGCTGGCTGGGTTTCAGTTTCAGTCTAAGTATCAATTATGCCACCTTTGATGGTTCAGTTTCAATAACTGAAACTGAGTTTCGGTTATGCAAGGTTCAGAAAGACACAAAGAATTGCTAAAATCATTCTTGGGGAATGATAAAACTTGGGATGGCATCTTTGCATTATCTGGACCTACATACAATAATATGAACAAAAATCTTCATTTGTTGAAAAGCCACAAGAATTTCTGAAAATCTGGCGAAATTTGGAATAATTTGACATTCAAATACTGAAACTAAGCTGCGAGTTTCAGTTTCAGTTATGGAGTCCGTGCCAGCTTCGATTCAGTTTTAGTTTCAGTTAGCTGATTGCAATTGAAACTCGGCCACCCTGCTCTGTTCTGACGACACTTGGCGCAACATTGTGCGTTTCAGAAGCAAGAAAGAAACCTTTTGTCTCGGCGAGGAATTCGTCAGAGAAGACTTAGCCGACGTCGCCGGCCTTCAGCTAGTCTACGAGGCCTACAAACGACAACGAAGGTCGGCCGATCGCCTGAACTTTACTACAAGGAGAGGGTGCGTACTTACTGTAGACGCGGCAGTTCAAAGGCTCTTTTCTCCACCGTGACAGCCTCGAGCATTGCGGCAATGATAAGTCGGTCGTCTACAACGCCAACGCCGCAGACCGCCGCTTCTTCCTGGCCTTCTCTAAGCTGGACTGCACACCCCTGGAGACTCCAGAGCAGATGTTGAACAGGGAGAAGCACCTGGGGCACAAGCACATGCCCGCAGACGCCGGAATCAATTGTTGGATTGCGATGATTTGTTTGGGTGACACTTCTGGTGATCATGCAGGGGCTCCTGCACACCTCGGCGTAAGAATAGCCTATGGAAAGCCGTTGACTTCTTGTCTTCTTTAGGTCGACTGCAGCAGCTGCCGGCCTTCGCCGAGGCCTTCGACTGTCCCAAAGGCAGTCCAATGGTGCGCAGTGGGGAGGAGCTCTGCACCAACTTTGGCCACGGACACGACTACGAGAAGAAGGCTTACGACCTCTTGCGAAGCGGAGTGAAGATGTTAGGAGTGAATAAGATAGTCGACTGGCTCCACGACAAATAGGCGCCCGAATGATGAACAGTGAGAGGTCGTTGGGGGCAGGAATCGTACACTTGAAACGCTGAACAGGTTCCGTTGCTGGCTGAAGAAGACGCGTTCACTATTTCCATTGGTCAGCATTCAGCAAGCTAAAAGCTTCCATGCAAAGCACTTGCCAAAAGCGCCATGTTCTTTGTGGAAGCACTGACGTCGACTTTTGATCAGCACCATTGTTCAGTTGCAGCATAGCGGTAAGGTAAGCTTCCATGCATAGCACTATCCTCTTTACTAATCGCGCGCTGTCTGTCAGTCTGTTTGTCTGTCAACAAAATATCTCTCGACAGCGGCGACGGATCCCGGACATGTATACGTTTTCGGAACCGCCTTCCGCCCGGCACCATCTGGCCGAAGTTTGGTCTTGGGCCGC
This sequence comes from Linhomoeus sp. GSCO2_2, assembly GCA_030248115.1. Taxonomy (NCBI): domain Eukaryota; kingdom Metazoa; phylum Nematoda; class Chromadorea; order Monhysterida; family Linhomoeidae; genus Linhomoeus; species Linhomoeus sp. GSCO2_2. The sequence continues at coordinate 58,564 of JASAMZ010009432.1, read as the reverse complement.
CGTTGAAATTCGGTCGAAATTCCGAAAATATCCGCTGGGCAGTACATCGTGCGCGGTTTGAATTTGCGCCGTATACAGTAAGACACCCCAGTTCATCACAAGTTGGTCTACACACGCTTTATTTGTTCCGTTGCGCGCTTTATGTGATGGCCCCGTTCTGTTCGGCTAATATTCGCAACGGCTGTTAGGCTTTCGCAATGGTGCTGGTGCAGGAACAACGGACGTCGTAGAACCAACAACGCTGCGATAACCGCTCTCTCTCTCTCACTGGGTCACGGGCACGGACAAAGTGCAAGCCATCACTTTGTTAGGTGTCGGTCTCTGAAGCTGCAGCGCGTCAGCTGCGCCACTTCGGTTCCTGAAGCTGCAGCGCGTCAGCTGCGCGACATCGGTGTCTCAAGCTGCAGCGCGTCAGCTGCGCGACATTGGTCTCTGAAGCTGCAGCGCGTCAGCTGCGCGACATTGGTCTCTGAAGCTGCAGCGCGTCAGCTGCGCGACATTGGTCTCTGAAGCTGCAGCGCGTCAGCTGCGCGACATTGGTCTCTGAAGCTGCAGCGCGTCAGCTGCGCGACATTGGTCTCTGAAGCTGCAGCGCGTCAGCTGCGCGACATTGGTCTCTGAAGCTGCAGCGCGTCAGCTGCGCGCCACTGGTCTCTGAAGCTGCAACGCGTTAGCCACGGGCTATAGACCCTAGTACCTACTATACATGCACTATACCTACCTACATACACAGCACTACTAGACGAGCAATAGCATATAGACAGATCGCCACTGTTTCTTTCGAGTTGCTGCAGTTATTCTGTTTGCACACTGTGTCTCAGGTGGCTACTTGGGCTTCAGTCTGTCTCCTGGCCACTACCGACCTAACCAGAGAAAATATGACTCGAGATGGCCGCCACAGAATAACACAAACAGCACAATAACCCAATGCTCCTCGCCATTCGGCCAAATCGCCCCTATCCCATTCCCGAAGTGCCACTGACTCGACTTGTTGTGGCTGTTCTCATTCACTCTGCAGAACCAATCAAGGCTTGCTTCTTGCAATTACAGTGTCTAAATCAAAATTCGATAGTGAAACGTTACAGTAGGCGTCTGAATGGCTTCCCCACGCCTTGTAATCTTGTGTCACCTATGGAAGCAGTAAGACACAATTCAGCCATATATGTCATGGCCAGTCATCCAAATAGACGCGCTAGTGTCGACAAAGTGTACATTCAAGGTGAACGATTTCAGAAGTCATCAATGTACATCGCGGATTACGGTACAATGGGGTTCATGTCGTGTTTTGAATCGTAACTATACGCGTCGTATTCTCTCGGCTTGTGCAAACTTGGCGGCTCCTGATAGGTGAAATCGGTATTTCTGGTCTCATTTCCGGAAAATACGGTACCGCTGTGGGTCGACGAAGCCTCAAATTGGCTGGAACCCTCCAGATTGGACCATCCGTATTTCTTGGCCTCCAATCGCACTTTGTAGAGAAGTAAGAGGGAGGGAAATCGCAGTAGGAAGTTGAAAATCGCGGCCAGAAGAGAGATGAACTCGATTCCGGCTAAAATATTGGAACTAATGGAGACTCTCGTCGTCGTCGTCGTCGTCGTCGTCGTCGTCGTCGTTGTTGTTGTTGTTGTTGTTGTTGTTGTTGTTGTTGTTGTTGTTGTTGTTGTTGTTGTTGTTGTTGTTGTTGTTGTTGTTGTTGTTGTTGTTGTTGTTGTTGTTGTTGTTGTTGTTGTTGTTGTTGTTGTTGTTGTTGTTGTTGTTGTTGTTGTTGTTGTTGTTGTTGTTGTTGTTGTTGTTGTTGTTGTTGTTGTTGTTGTTGTTGTTGTTGTTGTTGTTGTTGTTGTTGTTGTTGTTGTTGTTGTTGTTGTTGTTGTTGTTGTTGTTGTTGTTGTTGTTGTTGTTGTTGTTGTTGTTGTTGTTGTTGTTGTTGTTGTTGTTGTTGTTGTTGTTGTTGTTGTTGTTGTTGTTGTTGTTGTTGTTGTTGTTGTTGTTGTTGTTGTTGTTGTTGTTGTTGTTGTTGTTGTTGTTGTTGTTGTTGTTGTTGTTGTTGTTGTTGTTGTTGTTGTTGTTGTTGTTGTTGTTGTTGTTGTTGTTGTTGTTGTTGTTGTTGTTGTTGTTGTTGTTGTTGTTGTTGTTGTTGTTGTTGTTGTTGTTGTTGTTGTTGTTGTTGTTGTTGTTGTTGTTGTTGTTGTTGTTGTTGTTGTTGTCGTTTGTTTACCTGCTTTCGAGTTTGACCCAGTGCCGTAACTGCTAATCATCACAATAAAATCCAGAGCGATCGCTAATCCATTGACACAAATCGCTTTCAAAAGCGGCAAATCTCTATTCGGTCCACTCGGTACCATAACTGCCCACAAAAGTGCCACAAAGAAAAAACTGTTGTAGAATACAAACGCTTGGGGTGCCCAGGAACCGGTCAAAGCAATGCAGGTTAGCACGAAGTGGGCTGAAATCGAGTAGTTTAGTTTGCTTTGTATTCCATTTCCTGTCAAATAACTAGAACGTTTACTCATTAGCTTGACTGTTTTATTCTAACTATCCTATGAATCAGAATCAAACCTAAGTGTTGTAGGAATTTTGGGAGTTTGCAACCACTACTGCTTGAGCATAGGTTGACTACTTATGTACATATAAACTTCTGTTTGCGATTGCGAGTACTGTTGTGCGATTCTCGATTTGTCAGTATTATCAAGCAAATTTCCACCATTGTGTAACTCACCCGCGAAACAGGATTTTAAGACCAACACTTGGTCCAAATTGGGCGGCACGATTTCCAACGGGTTCATTGTCCGCTTCGGCAATGTTCTGCAAAAGCTTAAACACTCTGTTTAAGTGTTTAGTTTGCCAAACACACTCCAACGCGTCACACGCATCGAATGCCACCTATGCAGCCTACTCACCGCGTATGAAGGGGCAGCAAACGCGTTCACTACCGCCGAATAGGGCAGGCTCTCTAAAGCAACAAGCACAATATGGGCCTCTAGAGCTACGGGCAAACGCATACAGTATTCTATCAATTAGGCAATGAAGCAATAAGTGTGATTCCTGTGATATTCCAATAAAATAACGTCAGACAATTGCAAGCAATATATGTAGAGTATGCTAGAATCTATTCTACCTTGTCCGTACTCCATACAGATAATCGCGGCATTTCTGCGCAAGCGAGATCACTATCACATATCTATCCAATGCCACAACGCACTAATAAGAAGATACGGTAGGAGTGTCCGGCCTTTCAAAAGCTGCCACTAATCACCATAGACGCTCGCGTCCTACTATAATTGAAATACCGGAAGGATGACGTTGGGCCGTGCCCCGTGGCTACAAGTCCTACTGTAATGGCGCCAATTTGAATTCTGCCACAGCATGAAACACTACAAATTTGTTGAAAGAAGTTGGATCTTGTTAGAAGTGACAGGAGATGGCAATTTGCTTACCTAGGTGGGTACATCACGTAGGAAAGATGTGGTAGATTACTCGCTAGATCTGAATAATTGATCAAGACACCTCCATTTTAGCTACTATTTGCAAAGTGCGACACCACAGTATGGCAAATGTACATCGTTAGTGAGGACAGCCGCTGTTCGGAACAACGTCCAAACAATTCCCAAAGCGTAAAGATTGGGCAGTAGATACGTCTGCCTGCACACGTGCCAATAAAATCAATCTTCAAACGTACACGAGGAAGTATCTGTTATGGAGGTTAGTATCGCTGTCGTCGTTTGGTGCACTGAACTCAACGTCCCCAAATGCGCGAAAAGATCGCGAATTTTGATAGCGCTCGTGCCAAAGGAAACGTACACGCGAGTAGAACTGGGAAGCGAGGAAGGCTTATGTTGTTCCACATGAAAACGGTTCAGTTGGGATGGTTGCTAGTAATTTTAAAACACAATCATTCGACATTAATACGCCCAGAATGAAAGCGTTTTATTAAGGACATATTCACTTGTGGTTTGTGGTGTGTATGGTCACGTAAAAGCGAGACCACACAGCACTGACAGGGAATTCACAAACGACAATTGTAAAACGTTTGTTTTTTTTCCAAAAAAGAGCAACAAAAAGCGTACAACACCGGGGGTTCCCAGGCCGTCTCCGATCCAAGTACTAACCCGGCCCGACAGTGCTTGACTTGCCAGATCGGACGGGATGGCGTATACTCACCGTGGTATGGTCGTACGCATTTTAGACACTCTGTCTGCGCATTATAAAGCCGTTTGTAATGGAGCACTGGAGAACAAAATTAGAAACTTTTATGCGAAAATACACGTGCAAAGAAATGTTAATCGAATGAGCGGATTAACAAAAGCAAAAGCGAAATAGAAAACCTAGCCACGCAAATCAAACTAATTTTAAGCAGAGCGGCTTTTATTTGAATTCCATTAGAGTAATTAGCGTAAAGCAAAGTATGTTAAAATAAATTGAATTGAACTAATTTGAAGCTAAATTAAATTAAATTAAATTAAATTAAATTGAATTGAATTAAATTGAAGCTAAATTTAATTAAACTAAATTAAATTAAATTGAATTGAATTGAAGCTAAATTAAATTAAATTAAATTGATTTGATTTGAATTGAAGCTAAATTAAATTAAATTAAGTTAAGTTAAATTAAATTAAATTGAATTAAATTTTAAATTAAATTAAATTAAATGAATTTTAATTAAATTGAGTTGAATTGAATTGAAGCTAAATTAAATTAAATTAAATCAAATTAAATTGAATTAAATTGAATTGACGCTAAATTAAATTAAATTAAATTAAATTGAATTGAATTAAAGTTAAATTAAATTAAATTAAATTGTATTAAGTTAAATTAAATTGAATTAAATTAAACTAAGTTAAATTAAATTACATTACATTAAATTAAAATTAAGTTAAATCAAATTAAATTAAATTAAATTAAATTAAATTAAATTAAATTGAATTGAAGTTAAATTAAATTAAATTAAATTAAATTGAATTGAATTGAAGCTAAATTAAATTAAATTAAATCAAATTAAATTGAATTGAATTGAATTGAATTGAATTGAAGCTAAATTAAATTAAATTGAATTAAATTGAATTGAATTGAATTAAAGTTAAATTAAATTAAATTAAATTAAATTAAATTGTATTAAGTTAAATTAAATTGAATTAAATTGAATTAAATTAAATTAAATTAAGTTAAATTAAATTACATTAAATTAAATTAAATTAAGTTAAATCAAATTAAATTAAATTAAATTAAATTAAATTAAATTGAATTAAAGTTAAATTAAATTAAATTAAATTAAATTAAATTGTATTAAATTAAATTAAATTGAATGAAATTAAATTAAATAAAATTAAATTAAATTACATTATCAGTAGTTGTGGATGGCGTGCACTGCGCAATAAACTTTGGGTGAGCTTTCGACGCTCAATCGGCGCCGTCGTCAGAGCCTGAACAGTAGGGACATAACAAGAGTGTCACAGCAACAACGCGCTAACCTAAACGCGCCAGTTACAAAACAATCACTGTCAACAACAGTCTAATTCTGGCGACGGCGCGGCCGCAATCGCCTGGGAGATAAGGGCGCAGCTGGAGGCATCGTCAAGCTGTGGTTTTGCGGCCGCGAGAGAGAGGGGAGTCGTCTGGCCACGACATCCCACGCCTGATTCAGATTTCGTCCCCTGCTGCGATTGACAGCAGAGGAGGCGCCCAGATTCAAATTTTCAATGGCTTGGCGGCCAGCCTTTCGAATCAGCAATGCCTCCTTCACCTGGCGGATCTCATTGTGTTGCTCCACAGCCACCACCTTTGCCTCTGGGAAGTTTGGATGGTGGGATGGAGCCAGGTGGCCGCAGAAAGCCCCCTGGCCATTCTTCCAGCCTCGTTGGTGTTCGGCTATCCTTGTCTTCAGCTGGCGGTCAGTCTGACCAATGTAGATCTGGCCGCAGTCGCAGTTGACGCAGTAGACAACGTCAGAGGCTTCGGTCACCTTCAGTTTGGGCTTCAGTTTCGGCTTCAAGTCAGACATGACAGTGCGTGCGCTTCGTGGCACGAAGCGCACGCCAGCTCGTCGTCCCAGTCGCTGTAGGTGTTGGAAGAGGCCGTCGATGAAGGGTAGAGACAGAGTCAGGGTGGGCCTCTGCACTTCAGTGGCAGGCCCGTCATCTGTAGCGGCTGGGGCCCTCCACTTGCGCAGGATGGGAGCCACAATGCGGTCGATGGTGGAGAAACTGAAGCCATGCTCACGAAACAGCTGACATATGAAGTCCCTCTCGTTGTCCAGCAGCGTTTGTGAGGAACAGTGGCTAACCGCTCGGTGTGCCAGCGATCTAATGGCAGACTCTTTGTGGCTGCGGTGGTGGTGCGAACCAGCGGCTATGAAGCTGTTGGAGTTGCAGGGCTTCCTGTAGACAGTGGTGATGACAGAGGGTGGCGCCCTGGTCACCAGCACGTCCAGGAAAGGCAGGCTGCCATTCGACTCTAGTTCCATGGTGAACTGAATGGAGGGATGCCGCGAATTGAAGTGGGCCAGCAGTCGGTGGAGCTCTGCTTCTCCATGGGGCCAGACCAGGAAGCAGTCATCCACGTAGCGGAGAAACAGCTTTGGCTTCAGCGGCCACTGGTCAAGAGCATCAGCCTCCAGCTGACCCATGTAGAGGTCAGCCACCACTGGGGACATGGCCTTGCCCATGGCCAGGCCGCTGGTCTGCTTGAAGAGCTGGTCGCCCACCTGCACCAAAGTGTTGCTGAGGCAGAAGCGCAACAGCAGCGCCACTTGCCCGGGCTCCAAGTGGGTATGAGAGTTCAGGGACGCGCAGGTTGCCAGTTGTGCCTCTATCAACTGGCAGCTCTCATCCACCGGCACTTTGGTGAACAGTGAGACGGCATCGAAAGAGGCCAGAATGTCAGTCTCCTCCAGCTCGACTTCACGTAGCCTGCTGAGGAAGTCGACGCTGTCGCGCAAGCTGAAGGGTGACCTGGGCAGCAGTCCCAACAGCCTTGTCAGGTGCTTGCAGAGCTTGGCGTCTGGGCAGCCATAGGTGGGCGTAATCGGCCTGAACTTGAGCCCAAACTGAAGGTGACCGAAGCCTCTGACGTTGTCTACTGCGTCAACTGCGACTGCGGCCAGATCTACATTGGTCAGACTGACCGCCAGCTGAAGACAAGGATAGCCGAACACCAACGAGGCTGGAAGAATGGCCAGGGGGCTTTCTGCGGCCACCTGGCTCCATCCCACCATCCAAACTTCCCAGAGGCAAAGGTGGTGGCTGTGGAGCAACACAATGAGATCCGCCAGGTGAAGGAGGCATTGCTGATTCGAAAGGCTGGCCGCCAAGCCATTGAAAATTTGAATCTGGGCGCCTCCTCTGCTGTCAATCGCAGCAGGGGACGAAATCTGAATCAGGCGTGGGATGTCGTGGCCAGACGACTCCCCTCTCTCTCGCGGCCGCAAAACCACAGCTTGACGATGCCTCCAGCTGCGCCCTTATCTCCCAGGCGATTGCGGCCGCGCCGTCGCCAGAATTAGACCGTTGTTGACAGTGATTGTTTTGTAACTGGCGCGTTTAGGTTAGCGCGTTGTTGCTGTGACACTCTTGTTATGTCCCTACTGTTCAGGCTCTGACGACGGCGCCGATTGAGCGTCGAAAGCTCACCCAAAGTTTATTGCGCAGTGCACGCCATCCACAACTACTGATGAATACATCATCCTGCGCAGAAGGTTTTCTCAAATCCATTAAATTACATTAAATTAAACTAAAATAAATTAAGTTAAATTAAATTAAATTAAATTAAATTAAATTAAATTAAATTAAATTAAATTAAATTAAATTAAATTAAATTAAGTAAATTAAATTAAATTAAGTAAATTAAATTAAATCGGTATAATTTTCAAATCTTTTGAACCGTAAGATCGGCTGGCCGATCTTTAAGGTTCAAATAATTTGTAAATTAAATCGAATTAAATTAAATTAAATTAAATTACACTGAATTGATCCAACCGAATAAAAGAAAATCAAATGAAGTTATACTAAATTAAATCTAGTTACCACCGTTAGTTAAACTACCGTAGTTAAGCCAAGTTCAGCAGACCTATGTTGAGTTGTACTCGACACAAGCGTAGTGCTTGTGAGCATTGCGTCACCCTCCCTTGCACTCAACCAACTTTCAAAGTCCCACAAACTCAATCGCCGCCCCCGCCCCCTTCGTGTTTGCGTCACCAACCGTCAGAGAATCCATTGTGTTTGTCTAAGAAAGAGACGGAGATTCATATTCGGATGCTTGAGGGCATAAGCCAATGCCCACCCACCTTCCAAAAGCTCCCGCGGGCACAATTTTCCCCAAGGAATTGTAAAGGCGCTTTAGGGGCCCATTTAGGGGGTTCCTTAGAGGGGAAATGGTAGGCGGGGAATTTAACTCTTTCGAGACAGTAGAAATATACGTCAATCGATCGAAAATTATGGTAAAAATGCTCACGCTAAGCTCCACACTAAGGACACTGCCAGAAAACAGATTCACCTAACTTTGGTTTTCAATTTCCTATAAAATCCGCCACACGGTCGCACTTTGCAAAGCGTTAACCGTTATTTATCCCCATGCCAAATTGGCGCTTAGGGCGGCACGGACCCTAAATTCAAAGGAGAAGGTCCATTTGCCTCCTACACGATCCGCCTTCGCGGTTGGTTCATTTTCGTCTGGCGGTAGGAAAATAAGAATTTTACTTCCAACAGCGCAAAATGGGCAAAATCACAGTGGTTTGGCTGGGGTTCCTGGTGGTGGCAATGGCGGTACTGGCAAGCGCTGAAGAGGAAGAAGAAAGGTATTGATTGAGTTTGTCGTCGTCGTCGTCGTCGTCGTCGTCGTCGTCGTCGTCGTCGTCGTCGTCGTCGTCGTCGTCGTCGTCGTCGTCGTCGTCGTCGTCGTCGTCGTCGTCGTCGTCGTCGTCGTCGTCGTCGTCGTCGTCGTCGTCGTCGTCGTCGTCGTCGTCGTCGTCGTCGTCGTCGTCGTCGTCGTCGTCGTCGTCGTCGTCGTCGTCGTCGTCGTCGTCGTCGTCGTCGTCGTCGTCGTCGTCGTCGTCGTCGTCGTCGTCGTCGTCGTCGTCGTCGTCGTCGTCGTCGTCGTCGTCGTCGTCGTCGTCGTCGTCGTCGTCGTCGTCGTCGTCGTCGTCGTCGTCGTCGTCGTCGTCGTCGTCGTCGTCGTCGTCGTGTCGTCGTCGTCGTGTCGTCGTCGTCGTGTCGTCGTCGTCGTAGTTGCTGTGGCGGTGGAAAACTATCTACAAATTTCGCTATTCAGCGCAGAGAAACGAGCCATGAGGAACGCGCTCGTCAGGTATCGGGATTCGATTATGTATACATAGAAAATTCACCTTACACACTCGTAATTAATTAAATCAGAGCAATGGAATGAAATCACAATTTGCTTCACTACTTTCAGATTCGGCAAGAGAGCCATGCGAAATGCCTTAGTCAGGTTTGTCAAAGTTACAAGATTACTTCTGAAATTCGACAATTAACAACAAAATTCGTTTTAGGTTCGGAAGAGCAGGAATGAGAAACGCGCTGGTTCGCTTCGGACGCAGTGACGACGTCCAATTTGATAGGTACGTAAGCATATTTTGTTCAGTAGCAAATGTGTCCAGGGTTCATTCAAATTGGAACTCATCTCTTGAACAATCGTGTATATAATTTTGTTACAAACACTATTTCTGATCTTATACCAGCACCGTTGCAAGTTGCGAATTCAAAATATGTGTGCAATGATGCAAATACAACAGCTTTTGAAAACGCTTCTACCGTAACTCAAACGCGTCTCTTTGCAGCAAGGAAAAGAAGGCCATGCGCAACGCGCTCGTCAGATTCGGTTGAAGATGGCCTCGGCTTTGGATTACACCCGTCTTCGGTTACTGTAATGCGAAATTTCGAATTTGCACGCAAGCCGACATTTTTGAATTTTTGAAAATTCCGCCAAACCGTACTACGCGCCAACGATCGCTTCCGTGACTTCTTCTCCTTTCGATACACTTTGGTCTGTCCGCCTGCCTGCCTTTTATCGATTAATTCTCGAATTTGTGTCAGTTTTGCGCGCGGCGTTTGAAGCTTCCTCGATCGGTTGTGTCTGTGTGTGACGGCGAAAGGAGAATCGAGACAACTTGCATCGCATGACGCTTCCTGACAGACTTGCGCGAATCACAGCAAACTCAAAGAATACGGTCACAGTAATGTCGAATACCTACCAGTTGCAAAAATTCTAAATCTGTAGGCATTTGGTTGGCTAGAAATCTTTTCAAGCATTCACTTTCGGGCAACTTGGACTATTCACTTACTCTCCCTAAGGTATTACTGCACACTTGGGTTCCATGTTGTTCACGGTACATGTATTTCATTTTGTACCTATTAAGTATCCACGTGAAACCAAAGCACGAAAGATATTTCGATATAGTAGCGACTGTGATCGTTCCCTGTTCCCAAGACTCAACGCAACTATCCAAATGACGTTTCGAAGTAGCATCGCACATTTTACGACACCAGAAACGAGGAACATTTTTTCATTCTGGAAATATCCAATTGCCGAATATTTCGTTTTGTGTTGTGTTGTACATAAGAGAAACTTGAGGGGTGACATTTCCCATGAGAAGTTTTCTGTATACTCCCTCACCACAGCATACTTGGGTACAGTAGCTATGTATACATAGCACCAGTTTGAGAGTTCGTACGCACTGGATGTGCGGTAATTGGAAGTGCGTCAAATTCAGTTGCCAACCGGGGTACGCTCGTCCTTAGCTAATCCCCCCGCTCCTTCTAACCCTCATACATAAGGCAAGCGAAGTGCAATAGACTGCTTCTTGTCTTTAGAAGAAAGGGGTTTGAAATGAGAACGACGACCGCGCCTTGCATACCAGAGAGGGATTATCTCTAATCCCTTGGTTCGATTCGCATCCGTTGCGCGTTTTGACTGGAAGGGTGCGTCGAAGGCGATTCAAATATTGTGTGTCTGCGGGGCAGCGTTGGGAAGAGTAGAAGAGGGGGGGGGGGGGGGGGGGGGTGACAGAGGGAGGAATGGGAGTGCGTGGATGGCGCGCGCTTATCTACTTTTGACTCTAATCCCACGCTCGATTGCGCAAAAATTGCCCTCCATTCTGTTTGGATTCGCTCGAGTTTCACGCTTGGATCGTTTGACGTTCTGACCTGCACTTGAACCCCGCTCCCTCTGCCAAAGCGTTCGCATTAGATGATTGATTCTCCATAGCAGAACGAAGGTTCTTGTTTTCGTGCGTCGCCTGCGTCGGCGAAGCTGTAACGAGCTGTTGTTCCCGTTCGGCGTCGAATTTGACGCAAGAAGCCTCACATTTCTGTAGGTTTGTTGTTAGGCTAGTTGTCGTCGAAAAGTCTGCTCAATACAAGCGTTCTCTTGCCTTCGCTTTAGCAAAACTCTCTTCGTCGTCAAAACTCGTCAAAACTCCATATTTCTGCAATGGGTCTCGCCACGAAAACCCTCCTCGCATTCTCATTCGTCGCCCTGCTGGCGAGTCAGCCAATCAGCGCCGCCGACGACGACGACGCCGATTGGTGCGATTGGATCTGCCGCACAAGCGAGCGCCCGTCCGACTGCAGCGACCTCTGCCGGATCTATCACGGCGCCAGCGGAGGGTAAGCTACTCGTTCACTAATACACTAAATTTGTTATTAATTTCTCTTTTATAGCGTTTGTGCGTGATTGCCGTAATCTATCTTGTTTGTTTGTTTGTTTGTGCTGATGAAGTTGCACAACTGTTCACTTCTTAGCTGTGGGGTTCGAAAATTCACTTGTGTTTAATGTAGCATGTCGTAGGTACGGTACACCTATCTGGAAGTTGCAAACGGTTGCAGATAGGTTTGGGTTTGCGATAGGTCTACGACATTCAACTATAGATGTAGCACCTGTAAATCCTTGTTTATTTCTAATGATAATCTGCACGTCTGAAAAGTTGAAGCAGCCTAATAAACACGCGCCTAAGTACCGGGTGTTTTTTTTAATGTGAACGATTACAAAGTTGAATATCTTCCTTGTAGGTGCACCCTGACAAACGAAAATTGCACACGATAGAGACAACAAGTTGCCGTGACATGTGTTAAAATATGACAGGATTTCAAAGCAACGTGCAACAAGCCGTGTGTGTAAAAAGTTCAACCTATACTTAGTGTCTGTCATATCTCGGTGAACAGTACAGTGAATTTCATTCGCATAATTAGCCGTATCTAGAGAAGGTATCATGAAAACGTGTACCACAATTCAAGTGCAGCTAGTACCACGATACGGTTGTCTGTACAACTGATCTAAAGCTCAGTGATATCGCCGCGTTCGCTATATGGTATCGGCATGATACGACGCCGTTCATCCGAAGTTTTATACCTGTGGGAATACGCAACGTCGAACAAAAAAACTTGCCAACTGTTTGGTGTAGTCGTTCTCTACCAGGAACTTCGTTTGGAGTACGTAATTCTGTGCTATGACGCTTTTGTCAATTTGTAGAATTTTGGCAAATTGTGGCGTATTTCTGTAAAATTCCACAATTGGAAACAATTTCTTTTGTGTTACAAATTATCCGCGGTCTATGCTCTTTCCATTTCTGAAGAAATTTCGCCGCTAGTCCATCAGGCGAAAAAGTCGATTTTCGACATTTTAATATTTCGATTGTAAATGTCTCTGAATTGCAATATTTCAAAACTGTAGAACCATGTCACTAATTCTTGTTGCCTTATAACCTTTTAATTTCTGCATTCACATTCTTCAATAACTGACGTTCTATTGTTGTCAATTTATGGAATTTGGACAAATAATCGAGTATTTCTATAAAATTCCACATTTTAAAAAATTTCTTTTGTGTTACAAATTATCCACGGCCTATGCTCTTTCCATTTCTGAAAAAATTTCGCCGCTAGCTCATCAGGCGAAAAAGTCGATTTTCGGCATTTTAATATTTTAATTGTAAATATCTCCAAATTGCAATATTTCAAGACTGAAAAACTATGTTACAAATTCTTATTGGCTTACGACCTTTCAATTTCTGCATTCACATTCGTCAATAAATGACGTTCTATTTTTGTCAATTTATGAAATTTCAACAAACAAATGCGTATTTCTATCAAATTCCACGTCGACAAAAAATTTCTTTTGTGTTACAAATTATCAGCGGTCCGTGTTCTTTCCATTTCTGAAGAAATTTCGCGGCTAGCTCATCAGGTGAAAAAGTCGATTTTCGACAGTTTTGAATTTTAATTGTGAATATCTCGAAAATGCGAAATTAGCAACAGAAACGGACATCGGATCCGTACTCAGCGACGTCGACTCTACTTGACCACATATGTCACATATTTAACTTCGGTGCCACAAACGGACACACAGACAGACAGACAGACAGACAGACAGACAGACATTGTCATCCGTATATATACACCTCGCCGCGCTGAGGCGCGGCGAAACAAGCTGTGTGTGTAAAAAGTTCAACCTATACTTTGTGTCTGTCAAATCTTGGTGAAGAGTATAGTGAGTTTCATTCGCATAATTAGCCGTATCTAGAGAAGGTATCTTGAAAACGTGTACCACAATTCAAATGCAGCTATTACCACGATACGGTTGTCCGTACAACTGATCTAAAGCTCAGTGATATCGCCGCGTTCGCTATCTGGTATCGGCATGATACGACGCCGTTGATCTGAAGTTTTATACCTGTGGGAATACGCCACATCGAACAAAAAAACTTGCCAAAATGCCAACTGTTGGTGCAGTCGTTCTCTACCAGGAATTTCGTTTGGTTGCGTATTTCTGCGTTATGACGCTTTTGTCAATTTATAGAATTCTGGCAAATGGTGGCGTATTTCTATACAATTCCACAATTGCAAACAATTTTGTTTGTGTTACAAATTATCTGCGGTCTATGCGCTTTCCATTTCTGAAGAAATTTCGCCGCTAGTCCATCAGGCGACAAAGTCGATTTTCGATATTTTTACATTTTAATTGTAAATATGTCTAAACTGCAATATTTCAAAACTGTAGAACCATGTCACAAATGCTTATTACCTTACGACCTTTCAATTTCTGCGTTCACATTTGTCAATAAATGACGTTCTATTTTTGCCAATTTGTGAAATTTTGACAAATAATTGCGTATTTCTATGAAATCCCACATTTGAAAATTTTTTTGTGTTACAAATTGTCCACGGCCTATGCTCTTTCCACTTCTGAAGAAATTTCGCCGCTAGCTCATCATGCGAACAAGCTGTGTGTGTAAAAAGTTCAACCTATACTTTGTGTCTGTCAAATTTTGGTGAACAGTATAGCGAACTTTGTACACATCGTTAGCCGCATCTGGAGAAAGTGTCTTGAGAATGTGTACCTTAATGCCAAGTGCACCTATCCCCACGATACGGTTGTCTGTACAGCTGATCTGAAGCTCAGTGATATCGCCGCGTTCGCTATATGTTATCGGCATGATACGACGCCGTTTATCTGATGTTTCCTACCTGTGTGAAAACGTCATACCCAACAAAAAACTTGCCAAAAGTTTGGTGCGAGCGAATTCCTGTTTTCAGTGAACGCATTTCTGTTTCCGAGTGCACATTCATCAATAAGCAGCTGTTCTGGCCATCAGGCGAGTATCTCGATTTTGAAATTTCTTAAATTTTAATTCCAAATATCTCCAAATTGGAATTTATTTTAAAACTGTAATACTATGTCACAAATTCTTATTAGCATACGGCCTTACCATTTCTGCGTTCAAATTCGTCAAAAAAACGACGTTCTATTTTGTTGATTTATGGAATTTTGAAAAATAATCACCTATTTCTATTAAATTCCACATTTGCAAAAAATTTCTTTTCCGTTGCAAATTATCCGCAGACTATACACTTTCCATTTCTGAAGAAATTTCGCCGCTATATCATCAGGTGAAAAAGTCGATTTTCGAATTTTTCATATTTTGATTCAAAATATCTCGAAATTGCAATTTTGAAAAACTTCAAAACTATGTCACAAATTCTTATCGGCATACGACCTTTCCATTTCTGCATTCACATTCGTCATTAAATGACTTTGTATTTTAGTCAATTTATGCAATTTCGACAAATAATCGCGTATTTCTATTAAATTCCACATCTGCAAAAAATTTCTTTTGTGTTACAAATTATCCGCGGTCTATGCTCTTTCCATTTCTGAAGAAATTTCGCCGCTACCTCATCAGGCGACAAAGTAGATTTTCGACATTTTCATATTTTAATTGTAAATATCTCGAATTTGCGAAATTAGCAACAGAAACGGACATCGGATCCGTGCTCAGCGACCTCGACTCTACTTGATCACATATGTCACATATTTTACTTCGGTGCCACGAACGGACGGACGGACACACAGACAGACAGACAGACAGACGGACAGACAGACATTGTCATCCGTATATATATGTGACCGGGAGAACCCGTCTTCAGTGAAAACTCGGATATCCGGGTTTTCACTGAGTTGGTTAGTGAAAACCCGGATATCCGGGTATTCACTGTTGAGTTAGTGAAAACCCGGATATCCGGGTTTTCACTGACAGGTTAGGGAAAACCCGGATAATTCTCCGATATGCTCAAAATCGCGCAAAACACTGCTAGAACTATATTTCCATTGCCTGTAGGCCGTTTGGTTCCTTCCAAATCAGGCTATGCTTAGGCTCGCCCTGCGCCCACAATCCACAAGAGTCAGTCGGCGTCGCAGTCTGGCGGGTCGAAGCTTAGGCTTAACGCGACCGGTGACCGACTTCAGGGCGCGCGGAGCGCGCCCTGAAGTTGGTGGTCGCGCTAAGCCTCAGCTGAGACCCGCCAGGCGCGACGCCGACCGAGTTTTAGTGCAAACTGTAAGTGGAATGAACACTCCTCCATATAATTCACCTCCTGCTTAGGCCGGCTGTGCCCCTTCCCTGCTAGCGTTTGCGACAACTTTCAGCCACGTACAAACTGTAAGCGGAGTGCACATCCCCCGTATACTTAGCCGCCTGTTGAAGCCAGACGTGCCAATTGGCCGCAAACATCTGGCATTGTGAAAGAGGCGGCTCGACAAAGATCAAGGTATTGCATAAGATCGCACGTTTCGCACTGCACGACACTTGTTTCGCGCAACAAACAGCGCGATTTGCCATTCAAAAGCACTTGTTTCGTCAGCAGTGTTGAAAAGTATAGAAGCCTTGATTTCTACGCTATTTCTTCGAAAAGATTAGTGAAAACACAGCTATCATGATTTTCACGACCCTCACACGAAATCTCGCATATCCGGGTTTTCACTAAACTTTCAGTGAAAACCCGGATAATTTGACATTATCCGGGTTTTCACTAAGCCGTCAGTGAAAACCCGGATATCCGGGTTTTCACTAAGTCGACCAGTGAAAACCCGGATATCCGGGTTTTCACTGGATCCGGGTAGTCACGGTAACATATACACCTCGCCGCGCTCAGGCGCGGCGAAAAAAGACGATTTTCGAGATTATTATATTTTAATTGTAAATATCTCCAAATTGCAATTTTTCAAAACTAAAAAACTATGTCACAAATTCTTATTGGCTTACGACGTTTCAGTTTCTGCATTCACATTCGTCAATAAATGACGTTCAATTTTTGCCAATTTATGAAATTTCGACAAACAATTGCGTATTTCTATCAAATTCCACATTGACAAAAAATTTCTTTTGGGTTACAAATTATCAGCGGTTCGTGCTCTTTCCATTTCTGAAGAAATTTCGCGGCTAGCTCATCAGGTGAAGAAGTCGATTTTCGACATTTTTGAATTTTAATTGTGAATATCTCGAAAATGTGAAATTAGCAACAGAAACGGACATCAGATCCGTACTCAGCGACCTTGACTCTACTTGACCACATATGTCACATATCTTACTTCGATGCCACGGACGGACGGACGGACACACACACACACAGACAGACAGACATTGTCATCCGTATATATACACCTCGCCGCGCTGAGGCGCGGCGAAACAAGCTGTGTGTGTAAAAAGTTCAACCTATACTTTGTGTCTGTCAAATTTTGGTGAATAGTGTAGAGAACTTTGTACACGTCGTTGGCCGCATCTGGAGAAGGTGCCTTGAGAACGTGTGCCGTAATACCAAGTGCAGCTGTCCCCACGATACGGTAGTCTGTACAGCTGATCTGAAGCTCAGTGATATCGCCGCGTTCGCTATATGTTATCGGCATGATACGACGCCGTTTATCTGATGTTTCCTACCTGTGTGAAAACGTCACATCCAACAAAAAACCTTGCCAAAAGTTTGGCGCAGTTGTTCGTCATAGCGAATTCCTTTTAGCGCACGGCACGTCTGATTCCGCGTACACATTCCTCAGCAAACATCTGTTTTGGCCATTAGACGAAAATGTCGATTTTTGGAATTTTTTAATTTTTATTCTAAATATCTCAGAATTGCAATTATTGAAAGTGTAAAACTATGTCACAAATTATTATTGGCATACAGTCTTACCATTTCTGCGTTCAAATTCGTCAATAAATGACGTTCTATTTTTGTCATTTTAATGAATTTTGACAAATAATCGCGTATTTCTATCAAATTTCACATTTGCAAAAATTTTCTTTTGTGCTACAAATTATAAGCTGCCTATGCTTTTTTCATTTCTGAAGATATTTTGCCGCTAGCCCATCAGACGAAAATGACGATTTTGAAATTTTCTAATTTTAATTCTAAATATCTCGAAATTGCAATTTATTACAACTGTAAAGCTATGTCACAAATTATTATTGGCACACAGTTTTACCATTTCTGCGTTCAAATTCGTCAATAAATGACGTTCTATTTTTGTCATTTTAATGAATTTTGACAAACAATCGCGTATTTCTATCAAATTTCACATTTGCAAAAATTTTCTTTAGTGCTACAAATCATAAGCTGTCTATGCTTTTTCCATTTCTGATGAAATTTTGCCGCTAGCCCATCAGATGAAAATGTCGATTTTGAAATTTTTTAATTTTAATTCTAAATATCTCGAAATTGCAATTTATTACAACTGTAAAGCTATGTCACAAATTCTTATTGGCATACGGCCTTTCCATTGCCGCATTCACATTAGTCAATAAACGACGTTCCATTTTTGTCAATTTAAAAAATTTTGACAACTAATTACGTATTTCTATCAAATTCCACATTTGCAAAAATTTCCTTTTGTGTTACAAATTGTCCGCGATCTATGCCCTTGCCATTTCTGAAGAAACTTCGCCAGTAACTCATCAGGTGAAAAAGTCGATTTTCGACGTTTTTAAATTTTTCATGTGAATATCTCGAAAATGCGAAATTAGCAACAGAAACGGACATCGGATCCGTGCTCAGCGACCTCGACTCTACTTGACCACATATGCCATATGTTTTACTTCGGTGCGACGGAAACACACACAGACAGACAGACAGACAGACAGACAGACAGACACACATTGTCATCCGTATATATACACCTCGCCGCGCTGAGGCGCGGCGAAAAAATGACAGCATGTTAAATTTGAGGCAAATTTTCTAAGGTTTTGCGCCAATGAAATGGCTGTAACTCTTTCGTTTTGAGACAAATTTTCATGCAGCTAGCTTTATTCGATAGCCGAGAAACAAGCTTCCTGTTGCCGTATGAATGAGCGGCCTACTCCTGTCGAGCATCATTTTACGACCAACAAAGTTTGGCCCTATGGCCCACCAAGGACCCACTCAGCAGATTTGGCGTTCGCGCTTCGCGTAGTTCTCAACTCTTCGCGCTACAAAATGCTGCTCAACATTAGTAGGCAGCTCGTTTATACGGCAAATGAAAGCTTGTTTCGCCGCCCCCCAGGGCGGCGAGTATATATACGGACGCTATTGTCTGTTTGTGTGTCCGTGTGTCCGTGTGTCCGTGTGTCCGTCCGGAACAACTAGACATGACGGTTAGTGCTATCCGATGGAGTCGAGTGCGCTGAGTAACGTGCCGTTGTCCGTTTCTGTTGCTAATTTCCCTATTTCGAGATATTTACAATTAAAGTACGAAAATGTCAAAAATGACACTTTTATTTACAAGTCGTATCGGCAAAGTTTTTGCTGAAATGGAAAGGGCACAAGACGCGATGAATTTGTGACATAGTTTCGGATTTTGGAATTCACCAAATTAGGGATATTTTCAAGGTTTTTGTCAAAATTCCCAAATTTCGAACAATTCAAACAGCTTATATTTCAAAACTTCTTTGCACCGATGTATCTTGCATAGTTTACCAAGTATTTAGCAAATAGTTTCAGCAATTATAATTAACGAAATTTGGGATATTTTTAAGGATTTTGTTAAAATCCCCAATTTTCGACATTTTCAAACAGCTTAAATTTCAAAATTTCTTTTCACGGATGTGTCGAGCATAGTCTGCCATGTATTTAGCAAATAGTTTCAGATTTTATAATTAACGAAATTAGGTATAATTTCAAGGGTATTGCAAAAATCCAAAATTTCGACAATTTCGAAAAGCTTAAATTTCATAATTTCTTTGCGCGAATGTATGGAGCATAGTCTGCCAAGCATTTAACAAATAGTTTCAGATTTTATAATTAACGAAATTAGGGATATTTTCAAGGGTATTGTTAAAATCCCCAAATTTCGGCAATTTAAAACAGCTTAAATTTCAATACTTCTTTGCACGGATGTATCGAGCATAGTCTGCCAAGTATTTAGCAAATAGTTTCAGAGATTATAATTAATGAAATTTAGGATATTTTTAAGGGTTTTGTCAAAATCCCCAAAATTTCGACAATTTCAAACGGCTTAAATTTCGAAGTTTCTTTGCACGGAAGTATCGAGCATAGTCTGCCATGTATTTAACAAATAGTTTCGGATTTTATAATTAACGAATTCACGTATATTTTCAAGGGTATTGTTAAAATTTCCAAATTTGGACAATTTCAAATAGCTTAAATTTCAGAATGTCTTTGCATGGTTGTGTCGGGCATAGTCTGCCAACTATTTAGCAACTAGTTCTATATTTTATAATTAACGAATTTAGGGATATTTTCAAGGTTTTTCTCAAAATTGCCAATTTGTCTCAAAACGAAAGAGTTACAGCCATTTCATTGGCTCACAATCTTAAAAAATTTGCCTCAAATTTAACATGCTGTAATTTTTGCACGTTACTGTGAAATCATGTCATATTTTAACACATGTCACGGCAACTTGTTGTCTCTACCGTGTGCAATTTTCGTTTGTCATGGTGCACCTACAAGGAAGACATTCAACTTTGTAATCGTTCACATTAAAAAAAACACCCGGTACATGTAGCACCGCGCTGTCAGTATTGGCATATCGATCACTGTGCAAATTTTACTAAATTTTTTGCAAAAATACTGCAACTTTAACAAATTAAAATTTCACGTTACAGTACCCAAGACGAGCCAATCAGCGAAGAGAAGCGAGGTTGGATCGTGCCGAAAGGCAAGTACCTAACCAACCACCGGGGCAACTCGCGCGGTCGATGGTGATTGGTCAAAAATGCGAAGAATTCAAAAATTTGAATTTTTGTTCCCCAGACAGAAGAGAAAAACCACAAGTCTAAAACGACCGAATTGAAATTAATCGTCGCGATTATTCGCAGTAGCGGGCCGACATTTTAGAAATTGTGACATTCACAATGGCACAATGTTCGCCTGCGGCGCAAATTTTTAACAAAATTTAAGCTCGACGAGTACGAAAATGGTAATACTTAGAACTTATGTTCCAGAACGAACGTTAAAGTTTCGAGCTGTAGCGTCACAGTAAACAAAATTTTTATGCAATACAAATACTCTAGGAATTCATAAACTTTCTCGCACGATTTCCGAAACGTCAAATGAGGGCCCACCACTGATTCGATTATCTCAAGCGACCTTATTGTAGACGATTCTAGCGTGTTCCACAGGACTCTCGTGCCAAGGATGGGTTTCTGTTTTCATGTGCAACAGCTGTTCTAGCTTGTCCTCTCGAATCAGATTGAATGTTCGACGCATCTGCAGAAATTAAATTTAAATCAATCTAAATTATAGATTTAATTAATTGTTAATTTGGCTAATTTTAATCAGCCCACACACCTTGATAACCGGAAGATCTCTCGTAAACGACACTCGACCGATGTCCTCCAAGTCTAGACGCATGTAACCGTAGCTGACGGGGCCGGTCTCGAACTTGTTGAATCCTGAGACTCGCAAACTGTCAATTTTGCGGCAATTCGCTTCAAGCTAAACGACTATACCGTTATTGCCCGTCGTCATAAGCGTGGCGAGACCCGAACTGTTGACGCCCAGATAGCCCCACTCGTCGTGCAGAGCGTCTTTTGTGCTGTGCGCCCAGGACCTGGCGCTGAAGTTATTTAGTTTATTATTAATATTTATTATTATAAGAATTGTTATAAATATCATTTACAGGGTTTTTTTTATAGGTGACCACATTTTGTTTTTGAATAACTTTTGCAAGGGGTAACCAAAATGAGTGAAACTTGGCACAAATGTGGACCTATGTATAAGGTTTTGCTACGAATTGATTTCGTCGAAATTGGTTTACTCGTTAGCAAACCGCGGCGCGTCCCGCAAGGGCACTCATTTCGCCGACCTCGGCGTCTTTGCCTCACTATAACTTGAGATAGGTGAGAGATATTGAGACGCGCTTTGTACGGTTAGAAAGCCGAGAACACAAGCTTTAATTTGGTGCCTAATACGGCTTGATTCATTTGCTCATTGCCGAGAAAAACGCAATGCAATGCGTTGACGGAAACAAAAATCGGCCCCGCGCCACCATGGCCAGCTTCTTCTCCACGTGATGAGCTCGATCCGCCCAATTCGGGTTAATTGTCGTTTGCTTTTCTTCTGCGTAGTCCATTGCGTCTTGTCGTTTAATACACCAAATTAAAGCTCATTTTCTCGGCTTTCTAACCGTACAAAGCGCGTCTCAATATCTCTCACCTATCTCAAGTTATAGTGAGGCGAAGACGCCGAGGTCGGCGAAATGAGTGCCCTTGCGGGACGCGCCGCGGTTTGCTAACGGGTAAACCAATTTCGACGAAATCAATTCGTAGCAAAACCTTATACATAGGTCCACATTTGTGCCAAGTTTCACTCATTTTGGTTACCCCTTGCAAAAGTTATTCGAAAACAAAATGTGGTCACCTATGAAAAAAACCCTGTATATTGCAAATCAAAGTATTTGAATTTTGGCCCATCGTCCGTTCAACAATAGCCGTCAAACTAACTACTCAATTTTTAAAAGAAACAGCCCAATGCAGGCCTGAGATAATGCGAACACAGCGGGAATTTAGCTTTTCAAAAATTCAATTATTCAGCGAAAATTGGCTCTTTTGGCGCAAATGTCTGCTGCACCGCTCAGTCAAAGTCAAAGCTATCGCATTTGTATCCATACAATCCAGTGTTTGACAGCAATGGACATACAGAAAGCCAATGGATATGTATGTACATCATGACTAGAACGCTTCCGCAATGAACATACGTATGTACATGTCATGTACGGTGCATCGGTTGGAATCTGAGGCCTGAGCATGTGCAACGCCGGCAGATTCACTCACGTAAAACTATCGTTTTGTAGCTCTAGAAACTCATTCGTGATTCCAGCCCACCTAACGTGCAGGAATCTCGGGCCGGATTCCGAAGCAGCTGGTGCGTCCTCCACCTTCAGAATCTCGCCATAAGTCATCGTTGGAATGGTGGCCCATCGCACTTTGCCGTGGTGCTCGCCCACCCAAGTGCCCACTAGCCAATTGAGCTTCTCTAAGTCGCCGCCGGTTGTGAGAGAATGGGAGGGGGTTGGAATTGTGAGGAAAATTGTCACAAAAGTGAGGGAGGGAAGGAGGGAAGGCATGCTAAATGACTCTGAGTCTGAAATACAAATCAGAATACTGTAGCAGTTTGCCTTGTCAGATCGACAACTTACTCGCGTCTCCTATTCCAATTTCGCTCTACGATTGTCGATTGCCGCTTCTCACGCCACATCACTAGCAATGCATGTATGGCAACTGCACACTAGACACAACAAACCTGTCGACAGGTCTTTTTACTTAGATTTGAGAGTGCTCATAGCAGACTGTTGTACTGCCATGTAACTCCGGAGTCAGGAAAGACCACAAATCAAAAACTCGTTGTGTCACTCCGCTTAAGTCTAGACTATGACTTGGGTGGGCTTACTACATTTTGAACATGCATTTGCATGGCTGGTCAGATGAGTGCTATTTTCCAAATTCTGGGGAAGCTAGAGCATGCAAATGGCACATCGATTGATTACTGCGTAGTCTCATCGAAAATTTTCCCTTCTAGCCATAATTACGCATCACAGTTTTGGCACTCATTAACACACCTCATACACTTTACACCTCCCCAAAACTAGGTCCGTCCGCTTCCTAAAACGGCCATCTTTTGCGGACTTACGCACGCGCAAAAGGAGGGAACGGTTTCTCTTACTTTTACATGCGCTTCGTTCGCGCAACGGCGCCCCAATTTTCGCGCGTCCGCGCGCGGTTACGCTTGAGGCGACGTTGTCTTATGCACTGTATGTATAGGTACCGAAACTGATTTCGGTGTGATGTCTGACAGCGTGGATATTACGCATTTAGCGGTGAAATAATCGCACGAATCGACAAAATTCGGAAGACAAAACATTGCAACACAATCTTGCGCACACGGATACACATACCCAAGCAGCGTGATCATAACACTTCGAGAGCGGTTGCACAGAGTAAGTGATGGCATCAATATTTCGAAAATGACAGCGTCGCACTAATTTATTATTCACTTCTTCCAGCAAGGGTTTTGAGCGACCGAACTTCCGCTTTGAGCCTCTCGTTCTCTTGTCTGAAACCACTTAGAATACTGTAATAGCTTAGATAACTTTTTGCTACATTGCTTAGCTACAAAGTCGAATCGATTTGAACTAAATCAGTTTAACCCTATTGAGATCCATCGAATTAAATAAAACAAAACAAATTCAACTCAATTGAAAACAATATAAATATAAGGTCAGATTAAATTGCATTAAACTGACTTCAGTGAAACCGAGATAAGCTACATAAGTAAGACTAAACAAGCTTTGTCTAAAAACTGTGGCACCACGTTGGCATCAGTGTAAACTTGAGAGCGTGTGCGGGATAATGTGCACTGGATAGTGAAGTGCCGCTAGACATTTAGTCGACAATCTGGTGGGGTATAGCCGCAATTGGTCTTGGATTTGTTTGTGGTACCTGATCCACATATGGATCAGAAGATTCGCCGCAGGCACACTTTGCGCTTATAATAGTGGCAACTGATCCATAAATGGATCAGAGAAATTCGCCGCAGGCACACAGTGCAATAAAAGCGTCTAAATGAGACGACGCCCTATTGAAAAGGGTATAAATGGGACGACGCCCCATTGAAAAGGGTATAAATGGGACGACGCCCTATTCTTTTGGGCTTAGTGCTCGATGCATCCACACAAAGATATGTTGAAATTTAAGCTGCTTGAAATTGTCGAAATTTGGAGATTCTGACAAAAACCTTGAAAATATACCTAAATTCTTTAATTATAAAATCTAGAACTATTTGCTAATTACTTGACAGACTATGCTCGACACATCCGTGAAAAGAAATTTTGAAATTTAAGCTGTTTGAAGTTGTCGAAATTTGGGAATTTTGACAAAAACCTTGAAAATATCCCTAATTTCGTTAATTATAAAATCTGAAACTATTTGATAAATACTTGGCAGACTATGCTTGACACATCCGTGAAAAGAAATTTTGAAATTGAAGCTGTTTGAAATTGTCGAAATTTGTGGATTTTAACAAAATCCTTAAAAATATCCCAAATTTCGTTAATTATATTCGCTGAAACTATTTGCTAAATACTTGGCGGACTATGCTCGATACATCGGTGCAAAGAAGTTTTGAAATTTAAGCTGTTTGAATTTGTCAAAATTTGGGAATTTTGACAAAAACCTTGAAAATATCCCTAATTTCGTTAATTATAAAATCTGAAACTATTTGATAAATACTTGGCAGACTATGCTCGACACATCCGTGAAAAGAAATTTTGAAATTGAAGCTGTTTGAAATTGTCGAAATTTGTGGATTTTAACAAAATCCTTAAAAATATCCCAAATTTCGTTAATTATATTCGCTGAAACTATTTGCTAAATACTTGGCGGACTATGCTCGATACATCGGTGCAAAGAAGTTTTGAAATTTAAGCTGTTTGAATTTGTCAAAATTTGGGAATTTTGACAAAAACCTTGAAAATATCCTTAATTTGGTGAATTCCAAAATCCGAAACTATGTCACAAATTCATCGCGTCTTACGCCCTTTCCATTTCAGCAAAAACTTTGCCGATACGACTTGTAAATAAAAGTGTCATTTTTGACATTTTCGTATTTTAATTGTAAATATCTCGAAATAGCGAAATTAGCAACAGAAACGGACAACGGCGCGTTACTCAGCGCATTCCACTCCATCGGGTGGCACTAACCGTCATGTCTAGTTTTGTGACACACACGGACGGACGGACGGACACACAGACCCACGAACAGACATTAGCGTCCGTATATATACTCGCCGCCCTGGGGGGCGGCGAAAAAACAAAAGACATATTCCCAATTAACGTAATTTAGCCCAGCGCTTTAAATATACCTCAGCTCTTCAACTTCCGCCGAGCCGAATTTCGCCAATTCCTGAGCCATCAGAGTATTATCCTGTCTCAGTTGTTCCACGAACTTTACAGTTCGTCCCAGCACGTTGCTTTTGCTCTAAAATTGTACGCAATTCTGAATGCGCGGATCGTGAAATTTGCGCAATTTTTCAACGTCGAACCATATGGTTCTTGTTGGGGAACACTTCTAGTTCGTCGGGTGTTTCGTTGGGCAGCAATTGGGCCAAACGCGTGACGCAACGGTTGATTTTGTCTCGACGCCGCTTTTCCACTGAAAATTGTAACACATTGTGTCCATTCACAGCTATGCCGCCAGCCTAAAATTGTGGTGCTTCGGTAGTAGTTCTACAAACAGCAAGATATTAACTGTATATGGGTTCGTCTCAGACAAACCTACTTTAGGTAAACTACCACAACCACATGCCTGATTCACGCCCCGTGAACAATGGTTTACCATTCTAGAAACAATTCACAATTCAGAACTTGCCATTGTATTGCAAGAATTGAGCATGTGCTTCCGACGGAAACTAACCAAGTCATGTCAACAGGTGTCCAGCTACCGTAAAACCAATACTAGCGTAACTAAGCGAGAACGCACCCATGTTGTGACTGTCCTTCTTCTGTCGACTGTAACTAGCCGCTACCGTAACCGCCACGCGTCCGGCGGCGCCCTCCGACCCGTCTTCCTCCTCCACGTCCCCCTCTTCCTCGTCGATCACCAGACGTCCCCGCTTGAGACCGTTGGTGGTCACACCGGTTAGGGATTGGGATTGGGAAGACAAGGGTAGGAAGGCGGCTGGCTGTAGAATTTGTCTTTGGATGGATTGGTTGTTTGTTTGTTGTTGGTTGCTTGTTGGATTCTTTGTGAGTTCGTTCGTCCGTTCGTTCGCTCGCTCGCTCGCTCGTTCGTTCGTTCGTTCGTTCGTTCGTTCGTTCGTTCGTTCGTTCGTTCGTTCGCTCGTTCGTTCGTTCGTTCGTTCGTTCGTTCGTTCGTTCGTTCGTTCGTTCGTTCGTTCGTTCGTTCGTTCGTTCGTTCGTTCGTTCGTTCGTTCGTTCGTTCGTTCGTTCGTTCGTTCGTTCGTTCGTTCGTTCGTTCGTTCGCTCGTTCGCTCGTTCGTTCGTTCGTTCGTTCGTTCGTTCGTTCGTTCGTTCGTTCGCTCGTTCGCTCGTTCGTTCGTTCGTTCGTTCGTTCGTTCGTCCATTCGTCCGTTCGTCCGTTCGTCCGTTCGTCCGTTCGTCCGTCCGTTCGTTCGTTCGTTCGTTCGTTCGTTCGTTCGTTCGTTCGTTCGTTCGTTCGTTCGTTCGTCCGTTCGTCCGTTCGTCCGTTCGTCCGTCCGTTCGTTCGTTCGTTCGTTCGTTCGTTCGTTCGTTCGTTCGTTCGTTCGTTCGTTCGTTCGTTCGTTCGTTCGTTCGTTCGTTCGTTCGTCCGTCCGTCCGTTCGTCCGTTCGTCCGTTCGTCCGTTCGTCCGTTCGTCCGTTCGTTCGTTCGTTCGTTCGTTCGTTCGTTCGTTCGTTCGTTCGTTCGTTCGTTCGTTCGTTCGTTCGTTCGTTCGTTCGTTCGTTCGTTCGTTCGTTCGTTCGTTCGTTCGTTCGTTCGTTCGTTCGTTCGTTCGTTCGTTCGTTCGTTCGTTCGTTCGTTCGTTCGCTCGCTCGCTCGTTCTTTCGTTCGTTCGTTCGTCCCTCCGTCCGTCCGTCCGTCCGTCCGTCCGTCCGTCCGTCCGTCCGTCCGTCCGTCCGTCCGTCCGTCCGTCCGTCCGTCCGTCCGTCCGTCCGTCCGTCCGTCCGTCCGTCCGTCCGTCCGTCCGTCCGTCCGTCCGTCCGTCCGTCCGTCCGTCCGTCCGTTCGTTCGTTCGTTCGTTCGTTCGTTCGTTCGTTCGTTCGTCCGTCCGTCCGTCCGTCCGTCCGTCCGTCCGTTCGTTCGTTCGTTCGTTCGTCCGTTCGTTCGTTCGTTCGTTCGTTCGTTCGTTCGTTTATCATTGTGCATATAATCAAATTTGCACCTGCGTTCCTCCCGCCGCGTTCACATCGCCGGCGTTCACCACCAGATAGCAATGGCCTAGAATTCGCATTTTTAAATTGCGCAAATTTCAAATTCTGCACACAAAATCACATCTTTCCTCACCAGTAGGCGTGTCGACCGCGCTGAGCTGCAGACTGCCCAACTGAATGGGAATCTGAGTGGTGGGAAGCAGTTGCACCTTTTGTTGTTGTTGGGCACTACTTTCGCCAAATCGGGCCTCATTTTGACCGGCGGGGAACCCCAACAATTGCACTTTCTGCGGGGGGCCCTGGGGGGTTACGGAACCTCCCGCTGCGGCCACAGGCACGAGATGGTAGGTGGGCACTGATTGGTCGGAGCTCGGTCGCTGATTGGCCGCTCCGTGTGTGAAAGATGGAGGGAGAACGCTGCCACCCGCGGCGCGAACGACCATTCGAAACTGAGCTGCAGTACAGGGGTGGCAGTTACACACTTGGAGTTTTTGTGTAGATATTGGTAATAAGTCTTTAATCCCCATTTTGCGACTCCGGATACCCCGTCGTCGCTAGCCAAAAACTATCAAGCAACGCAGCACAGAAGTGCAGGTCGCGTTGATATTTACCTTTCAGGGTTTAAGGTAAACCAAAATTTTTGAAGCATCGTTGCAAGGCCATCATCACAATCGACATACAGTTCGCGGGTAGCGAAGCTTAGATCTACCGCACACGACACGACGTGCATGCGCCGGAAAAATCGATGGTCTACAGTATCCAACAATCCGAATAATTATTCAGCTTCAGCCAATGTTGACCGAATGCTAGCGACCGTGAAGATACAAAAGAAGAACACAAATTTTGAATTGCGTTGCACAATTTGACGATGACTGCCGTTGCTAATGGTAATACGGTCCACAATTGTTGAGCAAATTTGCGTCTGTGCGTCCA
>JASAMZ010009432.1:0-25000 GCA_030248115.1 Linhomoeus sp. GSCO2_2 | reverse complement strand
ATATGCGCTAAATTTCAAATGCGTTGGGTCCCGCACAGATTCCTTTTGACATGCCTTGCCGTTGGTTACGGTGGCTCGACGTTGCGAGAACACTACTGTCATTTATGTAAATTCGTCTCGC
Organism: Linhomoeus sp. GSCO2_2; assembly: GCA_030248115.1. Lineage (NCBI taxonomy): Eukaryota > Metazoa > Nematoda > Chromadorea > Monhysterida > Linhomoeidae > Linhomoeus > Linhomoeus sp. GSCO2_2. Next base: position 24,879 of record JASAMZ010009432.1, on the reverse strand, counting down.
CTTGAGACAAAGCGATTTCGCAGGCAGAAATGAGAGCGAACGGACGGATTTGCGCCCTTGACCTCTCGCGCATGCGACCTGGAACCAATTTACGCTTGCGTGCGCGCGATTTCTCTCGATTCCCGCGATAGATGCGCGCGTTCATTGTTTTGCTACACTGCCTTACGTTGTGCAATTATGGGGCGCGCCACGAATTGCCTCAATCGTTTGATAGTTTTCGTTGCATTTGTGTTATTTGTGGCCAGTATTGTGCTAATTGTAGCCTCGGCTGTGACAAGTTATTGGGTAATTGCTAGGCCTGTACCGAAAATCAAGCCGCAAAATGAGGCGCAAAACGCGAAAAACGCGGCGGAAAATCCCCAAAATTTGGTCAGATTCGGGCTGTTTCACGGAGTCAGAAAGCTGGACTGGGGAGTGGGGCTGAGAACGGAGGAGTTTTCTAGTGAGTTGAGAATGTTTTGCACTCATCCCCCCCCCCCTCCCTCCCCCCCCCCCCTCCCATTTCCCCTCACTCCCCCTACCATTTCAGTGTTCAGCGAAATCACCTCCAGCCAGAGCCCTGTTATGAATAAGCACGTTTGGCTGGCAGTCACTATTTTCGGCGCTCTGGGCACTATTTTCAGCATTCTGGGCGCTATTATTTCTTTCGCCGGTCTGAGTTACTACAGGGCTGAAGAGAGCAGACGACAGTGCAGACTGGCCTATTTGTTCGCGTTTCTGGCTGGTAAGGAGAAGGGGGGGAGGGGAGGAGACGGGAGGGGGATGAAGATAGGTGCGATTGGGGGGGGGGTTACGGGGGTTACCCCCCTGGCCGAGAATCGAGCAAAAATTGAGAAATTTTCCTGAAATTTGCCTTAAAATAGTCAAAATTTTTGCCTGCGGCGCTATGTTTTACCATTTTTTGTCATTTAAAGGTGTTTTTCATCAACATAGAGCGAAATAAGGCGTTTTTGGCACTTTTGGGCGTTTTATACAGTTGTTTGGACCAATTTTCGATATTGATTTATGACCCTCTGGACCCCCCCCCCCCCCCAAATGCCGGCTGACCCCCCCCCCCCCCCCAGGCCGACGACCAATCGCACCTATGGGGATGAAGATAGGGTCATTATGGAGGCAGATGCAGTCTTCGGGTGAACATATTGGAGGGAGGTACGGTAAGGCTGGTAAGGCGTAAGGCGGTAGGGGAGGGGTCTGGGAGCCGGAGGAGAAATGGGGAAGGCGACGAGGGAGGGGTGGAGAGAGAGTGCGATCATACCTGTAGCGCGCCTCCGCGGAGAGGGGGGGGAGTGGGGTAATCCGGATTTTAGGGGTGGGGGGGTTCCAAAACTGAGAAGGGGGGTCAAAATGACCTAAAAATTTGGCAAAAAAGTAAGGAAATTTTGCAAAAAATGGGGTAAAAAGTGCCAAAAATCGCTTAATTTTTGCCGAACCAGGCAAGTCGTCCGGGGGACGCAGTATACTCCACAAATTTGAACTCCTACGCACGGTGACTCCTCTCCTGTTGTGGCCTCCTGACACTCCCAATCGGAAAACTAATGCCGAATTCGTGATCTACATCCCAGAATACCCCAGAATCAACATTCAACACCCCTAACTTCCTATGGACTCGCAGAAACGAAATTCTGCAGTTGGGGTACGGTAGCATGCGATTTCGTCATAGGTACGTTCAAACATTATCTAAACGATAAACAAATGCCAAATTCGTATAACAAGCTGTTTTAAAAAAGTTGAGTTGTTTTATTAATACAGAGTGGTTTGTGAGTGTTTTAAAGTGGAAGAGTAAAAGAGTGGATACTTTTGTAAAGTGTTTCGAAGCCTTTCCGATATGACGCGCGCCCGCCCGGAGTCCACTATTCATGCGCTACTTCTGACACGCTCCTTTCTGAGGGGTTCTTGCAGGGCAACATTGGGTTCGCCCGGGATTAGTTTTTTGAGCAAGTCGCATGCATTTTCGAGCGGTTGTTGCAAGGCAACATTGGAATCGCCCGGGATTATTTCTTTAAGGAAAATACATTTGTTATGAAACAGACTATTAAGCAAGACCTCTTATAGCGCCGTAACTCATAAGCATTACAGATACGTAACGCTACGGTGCTGTCTATCTGTACGCTACGATGCGTCAGTCTAATGAGTTGAAATCGTTGTTGTGTAGTGTTAGTTTGCTATGGTGCTCCGTTGAATTCGAAAACGAGATTTTTTATAAGAGTTCATGGGTGCAGTCAAGACAATTCCCAAGAACGGTGGCGATGTACTAGTCATATAAGTATCACTATTGAAAAGAGGCTGAAAAGACACAGGTATCACTACTACGAAAACATGTAGTAAGTGTGTGAACAATTGCGGCAAACGATCACGACGTAAACAAATCCGTGCACGTTATATCAATGGCAAACTACGGCCAACAACAGGTTGACACATACAACAGCAGCCATGGGACACTCCAGAGTTCACTCCAGATGAGCGTTTTGTAGTGGCAGTAGAAAGTTGGTCGTGACTTCAGCAGGCTGAAATGTTCAATGTAGCCTCAATTATGCATAGTAAGTAATTAAAATTAATAAGTTGCCTATACTACAATATAGCAGATAAAGAGAAAGTAAAAATTCTTACTCACATTCAAACAATAGCTGGCAGGCAAATTGGGCAGCAGTCTGGTATGCTTCTTGCGTTGACTGAAGAAGTATCTTGATTGGATTGGAAGAGACTGTCTTGTGATGTGGTAGTAATGTCTGACGAGTGGCAACCAGCTGTAATGGAATGTGTTGTGTGTAATAAAGAAATTTTGAAGAAATACCAATCTTTATTTATTCACCTAATAGAGGTGAGCAGAGCACTATCCAACTGACAGCAGCAATGACATAGGCTCTGATAGCTGCAGCCCGCGCTCTGACAGTTGGCCCTAAAAGCAATAGCACTGTATTAATTAATCAAGAACACACAATAAGTGTAAAAAAGATTACCAACCAATATAATGGGAGTTTAGAGCAGGCCAATGACAGCAGCAATAACTTCAGGCTATCAATAAGGTCAGCCTGTGCTCTGCCATCAGCTGAGAGCCTGTTTCTGAATAAAATAATGTAAATACATATTTTGATGGGAATTGGACTAAAGTAATTATTTATTAACTAGCATATACACAACATTAACCAACTAATTTAATAACGCGTTGGCTTGCTGCCATTCAAGTTACTAATCTATCGAATACCAAACCCACCAATAAATTGTCTCAATTGCCACTTACATGAAGGTCCAGGCACTCAAGAGTTCCACCATCTGTTGTAGAACTCTTATAACTGGTACAGATGGTTGCTGCTCACTCAACTCCAGGCTGGCATATCTGAACAACAATGATATTGAATAAAACATACAAATAGAAAATTAACTAAATGTCTCCCAACCTTTGTATAAAGTAGATCAAGCCGCCAGACTGCTGCACCAATCAGGCGTTCCGACTTCCCATATAGCAAGTCTGTTTGTCTAATGCCCTGTCTCCTTTTCTTTTAGTATCTTTCACCATAGTTTATGTATCTTATGCCACATATTCTTTCATATCGACTCATTCAACACATGCATCCTTCTCTGATTTCAAAAGCTCTTTGCCACAAAGGTAAATTCATTTGCAATTGAGAATGGTTTGCTCTGCGCAATGGACAAAGTCCACTGCGTAGAGCACGCCATTCGCAACTGCAAATGAGCGTATCTTTCTTCATTGTCTATAACCCATGACTTGATGTTGCGCTGTCTTCTCTCTTAATAACTCACTGTCATTCATCAAAAATTCATCTGCAATTGAGAATGGTTTGCTCTGCGCAATGGACAAAATCCACTGCGTAGAGCACTCCATCCGCAACTACAAATGAGTGTATCTTTCTTCATTGTCAATGACTCATGCCTCGATATTTAATTGCCTTTTCTCTTTAACGATTCACTGTCATTCACCAAAAAGTCTCAGTCGAATAGTTTTGTGACCTTGTAGCCTTTCAGTTTTTTTCTCAGTTCATCGCACGAGTGCTTCACGCCAACATAAAAGTCTCTCACTTCTTGATTTGGTTGCCACCATCTATTGAACTTGTAGCCATTCTCAATGTACAATCCGTCAAGCTTTCTCACCCTGCTCAGTGCAACATATATCTGACCATGGGCAAATATCTTCGCTCCAATATCTACAACAGCCGTATTCAGACTCATCCCTTGCGCCTTGTGAATAGTCACTGACCATGCCGGAATCAATGGAAATTGCACCCGATTAATGGATCTGCCCTTGCATCGAAATTCTTGCGAGTATTCTTCAAGTCGCACGGCATCATCTCTGTTTGGGTCTTTCCATGGATTTCCACTATCTCTGTCATCGAATTCGACAAATATCGCTCTGACACTTTTGTCATCACCTCTGAACTCAAATGAATGCACCACTCCCATCGATCCATTGATTATTCCATCTCCAAGGTTTTTGATGCACATCACTCTCGACCCAGCTGATAGGGTCAGCTCAGACCACAAGCCACCAGCATTTCTGTCATCATCTGGCAAATCATCTATCTCAGCAATACAGCCACTTGCAGCATCATTGTTTGAATAGACATCTTTCGACAGAATAGTCACCTCATTATTTCCGGTATCAGTGGCAAGTTTTTCTTGTTGCAGACTGTTGTATTCCACAACCTGATCCTTCGTCGGGTAGAGTCTCAAGTCACTCTGAACATCTTTAATCTCTTCATCAGATCTGATTCTACTGTTCAAAAGTCCAACTTCCTTGCCAGTCATCGTGCGCCCAATCCTTATCTTGTCAAGCATTCTGCACCAAGGGATATCTTCTTTCTGTCTCATGTTTTGTTGAAGCATCATCATTTCAAAGTCTGCGAACAACGGATGATGAAAGCAGAATCTGTCTCTCACCGGTGGCAACTGGAAGAAATCTCCACAGAAAATGATATTCATTCCACCAAAGGGTTCATCGTTATCAAAGATCTCCTGAAGCCTGTCGTTGCAGAACACCAGCATCTTGTATCCCAGCATACTGATTTCATCAATCACAAGGAACTGTTTATCTTTCATAGCGGCCTTCAGCCTTTGCAAGGTGTTATATTGCAGATTCAGTTTTTCGGGCATCGATCCATCGTGTTGAACTGGCAGTTTCAGCAAAGAATGCAGGGTCACTCCTCTGATTGCTTTCGCAGCTAGACCAGTTGGTGCGGCAACTGCCACAGGATCATGTCCGGAATACTTTGCTCTTGTCAGCCTCAACCATTCAATGATTACTTCAAGGAGAAACGACTTGCCAGTTCCAGCATTTCCCGTCAACAATAGCTGAATTTGTTTCCTTTCCTTTTTGTCATTGAGTCTCCAATGCAGATATTTGATCACTCTCTTCTGATCGGTTGACAAGCTTTTGATCTTTTGACGGAATCTTTCAGGTGACATCTCTCCAACAGACAAGCTCTGCCATTGCCTCTCTTCATTTCTCGTCCAATTCTGTGGATTTCTCTGCAGCACGATGGGAACAGATAGCTCGTCAGGACTGATAGCATCATATTCATCAGCTAGATTGTCTTCTTCATCAGTTTCCTCTGAAACTTTCTCCTCCAAAGCAAGAGCTGTTCTCAATCTTTGAGCACTGGCAATCAGTTCATTCATCGCATTCTCGTGTTTGAGCTCTCCTTGATTCATTTCGTGTTCCTTTGCCAGAAAAGCCTCTTCAATGTTTGAATATCCATCAGTCAGTTCTTTCTCAGTTCTGTGCGGTAGGTGAAGCAACAACAAACTGTAGTAATATTCCTCAGTATTCGTGCTTAGATTGCTCGTTCGCAAACACATGGCTCTTCTCCTTTTGTGAAGTGATCCACTGCCATCAAGTAGCACCATCTGCGGTTTAGCCTCAGCAGGAAAACTTACTTGCACCGATGTATCGAGCATAGTCTGTCATGTAGTTAGCAAATAGTTTCGAATTTTGGAATTCACGAAATTAGGGATATTTTCAAGGTTTTTGTCAAAATTCCCAAATTTCGACAATTTCAAACAGCTTAAATTTCAAAATTTGTTTTAGCGGATGTATGGAGCATAGTCTGCCAAGTATTTAGCAAATAGTTTCAGATTTTATAATTAAGGAAATTAGGGATATTTTCAAGGGTATTTTTAAATATCTCAAATTTCGACAATTTCAAACAGCTTAAATTTCAAAATTTCTTTGCACGGATGAACCGAGCGTACGAGCGCCATAGCAAGGACTGACAAGTGGGAATTCTAGCCTACTTCCCCCAGCTAAGTTGCCACTATTTACAGCGCCAAATATAACAATTTTCAATCTTTACATCACCACATGAGGAAATTTCCATATTTGCAAAGCCGCAGACAAATTCCGCACTATTCACAGCACCGCATTAAAGAAAGTTTGCTAATTGCGGCAGCGTAGGTAAAATATAAATCTTGCACAATTTAGAGCGCCCTAGGCGAAAATTCTACAAAATTGCAGCGCCGCAGGCTAAAAATACTTCAATTGTTCGACAATCGACATCTTGGGGGCATGGTTGGTTGCGGAGAGGCACTAGCGAGATCACGATGGGGATATTGTCATCAAATTCCCTCCAAATTCGCCGCCCCCCCACCCCAAACCCCACTGCGCCATGCAGTAACCAGTAACATTGACAGTAGCAGCACAGATATTCAAGAAATCAGGCCACTCACCAGTCCTAATCCACTGGCTCCGAAGAGTATCAGCTGTAGATCTCAGAATGGCATCACTTGTCGACATTTCTTGTCAATTCTAAAGAGACGAACACACGTAAGTTCACCGCAACAAGATTTCCAGAACAAATTTTCTGCTAACTTGGCAAGCTTTTAGCGGTGGCGAACTCCATAGAATGTGTGGGTGGATGTGGCAAATTCGGCCCGTCCCATCCACCCGTTGCCGGCTTACAGTCAGTGCATTCGGCCTGACGCACCACCTAGGCGGAAATGTGCGACACTTGAAATTTGCAACTGCATTGACAATTACGGTTAGTTTCAAATGATCAAAAGTTCCCTTACGCCATACTAATCCGCCAAATTTGAGCCACTGGGAAGCTCTGACAGCCGCGGTTTTCACGTTGATCCACTTGAAGTTCTAGCGTAGTCAGCGTCTAAACCATTGAAACAAAATGCTCTATTCGAACTCGCATTTCACGCCGATTCCCGTCAATTTACCTCGGTTTCGGTCGAATACTCGGATTTCTCGGCGCCCACACAGCCGCAGTCACGCGCATCGCCCAGTGCGATCAATATCCCGCTCCTTGTCGATAATTTCGTTGGTTTCCCTTCGATTTCTCCGCCTTATCGATTCGATCGATTCCAACGCGGCAATTTCGTTCGCACTTGCAGCGGAGCGTGATCCTGCAAACTACGGCAACGGTACCGTAACCAGCTACATTTGTGGCCCAAAAGAAAAGGGCGTCGTCCCATTTAGACCCTCTTCATTCCAAAGTGAACCTGCGGCGAATATTCCTGATCCATTTATGGATCAGTACCCACCAATGCACCTTATAGGTGGCGATTGCCCACCAGCGGCACAAAATTACTATACGAAACTCGATGTAACTGCGGCGAAACTCCCTGAAGAAATGCTCAACTTTCTATTCTGACACACTATGGAATGCACTCCTCAAATGCACGACACACTATGCAATGCCAATCAACCATCATCGGGTGCCCAGTTTTTACTCTAAGCTTGTTGCATCTAAATGCGTATGAGTGCAGGAATCCAGCAGATGTGCGGTTTGTAGTTGGCGACTGTCGATGTGCAAGTGGCCTTTCGGCAACAAGGCAGTCTCGTTCGACCCTTAGCCGTGGCCCAAACGACGGCCACTCCCACATCGACAGCCGTTAAATTGGCCTGACTTGTTCGCCGATCCAAACTAGAGATGTGAAAAATTATTTTACAGAATCAAAATATTCTTTAAAAGCGTTTGTTCCTTTGCTAGAGCATACAATATAGTGCTAATGCTATCCACACATGGTACTCCTAGCCTCTACACTGCATGCCAGAGTAGTTCAGAAGGTCTACAGCAACATTTCAAGCAAAGTGACAACAACGTGTCACAACCACCTTCAATTCTGACCTTCAGAGGTGCCCGCAGGTGCCCGCAAAATCGCACAAAACGGCTCTAACTCGCTCGTGTTACGTTGTTGAGCGGCAATCGACACGTGAAGTGAAAGCTCTCGACGTTTTTAGCACTCCGACCCTAGAAGGGCGGAGGGCTATAGTCGGGACACCGAAAACATAAATCTCCCCCCCAAGATTTTTCGCGCGTGCTTCGTCCGATTTGGACGCGGTTTTTTTTAATCGATAGCTCTCGAGGGATAGTAGGTGTGGAAGCACCTTCGTTTTTTTTCGCGTAGTGGAAAAATTTTGAGAAAATTCAAAAATTCGAATTTTGTAGTACATTGAAAACAGTTCTCCATCCATAACTTTCGCAATACTTGATCGATTTTGGTGATTTTTGGATATATTGTAGTCCTCGACAATATCTACCTTGGAAAAGAAGCCTCAGCTTCCTAGGTGGTCCCACGCGGAAGTTACGGGTGAAAGAAAATTTCGGAGGTGTGAAATTTCGGTGTAAAAAATCGAGTTGTGAGATTCCGGTGTAAAATCGTTCTAAACGATAATTTCCCGGAAGCACCAATCGATTAGCTATCATTTGGCACCAAAATCGCCAGAATTCACCCAGCAGATCTTTCAAAACGGTGACTCAAAGGCCGTCGATTTTCACCGATTTTCGGCACTTTTCGACTTTGGGCTGCTGTAACGCCCGATTGCGACTCTTAATGGCTAAATGGTGTCCACCACGTGATTCCCCGTCGAAAAGTGATACGGAACCGAGTTTTAAAAATAGTTGTCCGACTACCGTACTCCCGGCCGCGTCCAAATTTGAAGCGCATCTCTGCTCTGTTGACTTATTTTTGGCAATTTTCGACTTTGGGCTGCTGTAACGCTCGAATGCGACTCCTAATGGCTAAATGGTGTCCACCACGTGATTCCCCGTCGAAAGGTGATACGGAACCGATTTTCAAAAATATTTTTCCGGCTACCGTACCCACGGCCGCGTCCAAAGTTCGAAGTACACCTCTGTTGACAGAATCACAGTAGGGGTCGATTCCGGTACTTTCGAGGGCGCTGATTCCGAATATGGCACTCGTTTTGCGATGCGGACCAGGATTTGCGACTTTTCGTCGACAATTGGGGCACCTTAACCATGTTTTGTCGAAACCCTAAGCGTGGGGATTCTTCGGCGACATCCAATTTCGGGTATTCTGCGCTGTAGACAAAGTCGGCATTCGTTCTGCGCTGCAGACAGACGAAGTCGGCACTGCTGAGGAAGTTTCAACAACAACTGCTGTCGCACAGAAGTTTCTTTCCACTACTTCTTACGACCAGGTATAACCGCGGTACAGTTCTGCTGTGCGCCGGCATTTGTTGGTGCGGGAAATTTGATTTCCGTATCGTGTCCTCTAAAGTCATGTTCAGGCGGGATTTGCGGTGATTCTTTGTGTGGTAAAATTGCCTATTGTACACGGTGTGCAATCGCTTTGTGTGTTTTCGTCGACTGTTCACCCTCTCTCTGTTTTCGCGCCCATGTGTTTTGTAGAAATACGTTACTGTAGTGCGCCGGTATTCTCCATAGGGTTAAGTCGCTGCAGTATAATTGGTTTGTCTTTGTTTCCGTTTCGCGCTCTCTCGTTCCCACGCTCTGCTGGTGTCTAGCGTATAGATATCCAGCTGTGTGCGCTTCCCGTGGTGCGGACGCTCGATTGCGAAAGCCTGTTTCGTGGCGCGCGCATCTAGATCTATCGCATAGATAGCCAGCCAGCTGTGCGCGCCCACTTCTTTGCGAGTGCCGTGCGTTGTGTATCAGAGATGGGCACCGGTCACCGGCCGCAGCCGGGCCAGTTGCCGGCTGGTTGAAGCTTGACACTGCCAGTCGCTGGGTTTATCCATATTGAGTTTTCCGACGGTCTGTTGCGCGGCGCGCGGACGGTCTGTTGCGCAGCAGCTGACGCAATACCTCCATCTGCTATTCCCGAGTCGGGTCGGAGTGCTTCTATGCAGGGGCTCCTGCACGTAATCCTTGTCTTTCATGCGGCAGCAACAATATTTTCCCATAGCGCAAACGCGCGCCACGGAAAACGCCATTCTCGGTGTTTTATTAAATGTTTGTCATGCTTTGGCTAGTTTTTGTCACTTTTTTAAAAGGGTTGCTTGAAAAAGGGATCTTCTTGCTCTAAAAGCCAAATCCCGGGTGAAATCAATATTGCTATGCAATACCCTCTTGCGAAGGGGGAGCTCGTGAAGTGGAGCACTACGGGCGATGAGCTCTCGCACTCTCTGCAGGAAGAACGCAACTCTTTGCAATGTCAATCAAACTCAACTTTTTAACGCGGTCTGCATCGCGCCCAGTGAAAGTCCTCCAAATCAAATCAACGCTGATTGGGTGGTTCACCTAGGAACCAATCAGCGTTGATTTGACAGCGGCAAATGCCACCTAATTTGGTGGACTTTCACTGGGCGCGATGCAGACCACGTTAATACCGGAGCTTGTTGAACAGTATTCAGAGCTACAGTAACCCTCCCACGTCCGGTTGAATTTTGAGTGTCGGGTCGACTTAGGCAATATCATACTCGATTTCAGGGTTTTCGGGGACGCTGATTACGAATTTGGCATTGGTTTAGCGTTTGTGTGATGTTTGAACGTACTTATGACGAATTTACATGGTAGCATACCACGCGTGCTGAATTCCGGTTCCGAAAGTCCATGCCAGGTGTGTTATATGTCGATTTTTGTGTTATTCCGAAAGTCCATGCCAGGTGTGTTATATGTCGATTTTTGTGTTATTCCGAAAGTCCATGCCAGGTGTGTTATATGTCGATTTTTGTGTTATTCCGAAAGTCCATGCCAGATGTGTTATATGTCGATTTTTGTGTTATTCCGAAAGTCCATGCCAGGTGTGTTATATGTCGATTTTTGTGTTATTCCGAAAGTCCATGCCAGGTGTGTTATATGTCGATTTTTGTGTTATTCCGAAAGTCCATGCCAGGTGTGTTATATGTCGATTTTTGTGTTATTCCGAAAGTCCATGCCAGGTGTGTTATATGTCGATTTTTGTGTTATTCCGAAAGTCCATGCCAGGTGTGTTATATGTCGATTGAGAACAAGCGAGAAGTTACTGCGCCTGGGAGTTCAAATTTGTGGAGCGTCCACCGAACGACTTGCCTGGTTTCTTCAATTGAACTTTTTATACTCCACAAAAAAGTGTGGAGTATACAGGGCGCTTTTTTTAGACAACCACATTTTGAACTCGAATAACTTTGGCTGGCGTCGTTGGTAAGCCCTGAAATTTTCACTGTGGAAAGCTAAAACCTGAGCAATTTTTTCACCGTTGGTCCGAAAAATTTATGTTGCGTGCACTAAAAATTTCAGCGCGTCGAATTTTAGGGCAGATTTCCAGCAACTGGCAGAACTTGGTACGCCATAACTCGGCCGTTACTTAACCGATTTCACTAAAACCAACGGCAGGTTGTAGACCATACAATAACCAATAGTTGGTTTGCAACGCGAGTCTGTGGCTGTTACGCAGCTCACGCTATGTCGCTTCAAAGGCGCGCGCGTTTTGGTCTTTTCACGAAATTGAGTCAGAGGGCGGCTGATGCACGTTCCCGTCATCCTAGAAACGCCGTAGCGTGAGCGGCGTAACAGCCACAGATTCGCGTTGCAAACCAACTAATAGGTTATTGTATGGTCTACAACCTGCCGTTTGATTCAGTGAAATCGGTTAAGTAACGGCCGAGTTATGGCGTACCGAGTTCTGCCAGTTGCTGGAAATCTGCCCTAAAATTCGACGCGCAGAAATTTTTATTGCACGCAACATACATTTTTCGGACCAACGGTGAAAAAATTGCTCAGGTTTTAGCTTTCCACTGTGAAAATTTCAGCGCTTACCAACGACGCCAGCCAAAGTTATTCGAGTTCAAAATGTGGTTGTCTAAAAAAACGCCCTGTATAGCGTTTGTGCGCGGAAGCAGAAAATTGCAACGGATGTAGCTCGCGCGTGAAGCGGCCGATTTGCAAACGGTCTTTCGCGTTGGGTAGGCCTAGTAAGGGGGCAGGGTGGAAACCAAATGGGGTCACGCTCCGGGACCCTGTTGGCGGGAAATTCAAAAATTTAAATTTTCAAAGTACTGAAAAATGGGTTAAACAAGGTAGAACTCGAAAAATTTGAAAAATTCTCAAATTTTCGCTATTTTCCGACTTTGACGGTTTGCTGTGCGCGATAGGTAGCAGCTAGAGCGGCGAGACCACTCTTGTTGCTCCTTCCCAGATGTCCTCTATCGAATGAGCCATGAACGGAGAAAATCGGTTCAGTCAGACACAAAAAAGTTATCTTGGTGGAACTTTTTTGACTCCGGGGTCAAAAATTGCGCTTTTCGCGTTTCAGCGTCTGTAGCGCTAGAATGCGTTGCCGAATCGGTTCAAAAGTGGTTTCAAGCGATTCTATACTCGATTTCGGGGTTTTCGGGGGCGGTGATTACGAATTTGGCATTCGTTTAGCGTTTAGATGATGTTTAGGCGTACCTATGACGAATTCGCATGCTACCGTACCCCAAGTGCAGAATTTTGGTTCTGCGAGTCCATAGGAAGTTAGGGGTGTTGTATGTCGATTCTGGGGTATTCTGGGATGTAGATCACAAATTCGGCATTATTTGGGATTGGGGTCGTCAGGAGGCCACAACAGGTGAGGAGTCACCGTGCACAGGAGTTCAAATTTGTGGAGTATACTGCGTCCCCCGGACGACTTGCCTGGTCTAATAAGGGAATCGAAACAAGCTTAGAGTAAAAACTGGGTACCCGATGATGGTTAATTGGCATCGCATAGTGTTTCGGGCATTTGAGGAGTATATTCCATAGTGTGTCAGAATAGAAAGTTGAGCACTTCTTCGTGGAGTTTCGCCGCAGTTACCTCGAGTTTCCAAAGAAAGTTTGTGTCATACTTGGGCAATCGATGCCTGTAAGGCGCATTGGTGGGTACTGATCCATGAATGGATCAGGAATGTTCGCCGCAGGTTCACTTTGGAATGAAGAGGGTCTAAATGGGACGACGCCCTTTTCTGTTGGGTCACAAATGCGGACGGCTACGGTATCGTTGCTGTAGATTGCAGAACCGCACATTAATCACAATTGCCACATTCAGTTTTAGTTCGAATATATGGCAAAAATAAACGTTGCCGGACACATCCATAGAAAAACCTTGCTACATACTACCCATTTGACAATGTCGAAATTTGCTATATTAGACAAAACCTTAAAAATATCCTTAATTTCTTGAATTCTAAAATCTGAAACTACTTGCTAAATACTTGGCAGACTATCCGCGGTACATCGGTGCAAAGAAGTTTTGAAATTTAAGCGGTTTGAAATTGTCGAAATTTGTGAATTTTGACAAAACCCTTGAAAATATCCCTAATTTCGTTAATTATAATCTCTGAAACTATTTGCTAAATACTTGGCAGACTATGCTCGATACATCGGTGCAAAGAAGTTTTGAAATTTATGCCGTTTGAAATTGTCGAAATTTGGGAATTTTTACAAAACACTTGAAAATATCCCTAATTTCGTTAATTATAAAATTTGAAACTTGTTGCTAAGTACTTGGCAGACTGTGCTCGATACATCGGTGCAATGAAGTTTTGAAATTTAAGCCGTTTGAAATTGTCGAAAGTTGGGAATTTTGACAAAACCCTTGAAAATATCCCTAATTTCGTGAATTCTAAAATCCGAAACTATGTCACAAATTCATCGCGTCTTATGCCCTCTCCATTTCAGCAAAAACTTTGCCGATACGACTTGCCAATAAAAGTGTCATTTTTTACATTTTCATATTTTAATTGTAAATATCTCGAAATAGGGAAATTAGCAACAGAAACGGACAACGGCACGTTACTCAGCGCATTCGACTCCATCGGGTGGCACTAACCGTCATGTCTAGTTTTGTGACACACACACACGGACGGACAGACACACGGAAACACGAACGGACAATAGCGTCCGTATATATGTTACACCCACTTTCCGCAATCCACCCAGAACGCGCAATATGGCGCATTCTGGGTGGCCGTTACCCAGAATCCACCATATGGCGTGTTTTGGGTGTCGATCACCCAGAATGCGCAATTCGCATGAGTGAAAGCTGCCAGAAGCGTTATAGCAGTAAAGGGGCACAGCCGGCCTGAGCAGGAGGTGAAGTACATGGAGGAGTATTCACCCCACTTACAGTTTGCACTAAAACTCGGTCGGCGTCGCGCCTGGCGGGTCGAAAACTGAGGCTTAGCGCGACCACCAACTTCAGGGCGCGCACCGCGCGCCCTGAAGTCGGTCACCGGTCGCGTTAAGCCTAAGCTTCGACCCGCCAGACTGCGACGCCGACTGACTCTTGTGAACGGTGGGCGCAGGGCGAGCCTAAGCATAGCCTGAACTGAAAGGAATATACTCTGTCTTGTCTCTGTTTAATGCAAAGAAACAAGAGGCCGGCGACTATTGCGTAGTCTGGGTAGCGACCACCCAGAAGGCGCCATATTGCGCAGTTTGGGTGGCCACCACCCAGAAGGCGCCATATGGCGCCTTCTGGGTGGTTGCGCATTTTGGGTGTGACATATATACTCGCCGCCCTGGGGGGCGGCGAAAAAACTTCATATTCGGCAATTTCATACTAGATGTAATAGTAGTTGAGACGGTGACATCTCGCTCATCCCACTGACGTACTCGGTCACGAAGATGTCCTGAAGGCCGTCAAGAACGGAACGGGGCACTGTAGAATGACGACCGAAGCCCGGCTTGCAGTGGCACTCGACTAAATTGCCGAAATCGGCTCTTTTCGGCTCCAGTGTGTTGGGACCGCAGGGGTTCTTCCGGCACTGATCGCTGGACAGATAAACATAGCCTGGGGGCCTGTTTCACACAACGCTAGGTACTGTGCAGTGAGCGTCAACTGGTGTCTCAAAGAGTGTCCGCTAAGGTCAGAAAGTCCGTTACAATGGAGACGTGTGAAGCAGGCACCTGGCTTGCAGGGACACTCCACGTGCGTGCGATTGACACGCCTTGGCTCCAGACTGTTGGAGTCGCAGCCGCAGAGTGCATCACCACTGATGCAGAGTTTCAAGCGTGCACTCTCGCCCTGGCTTCTCCGCACGACGAAAGCCAACAAGAATAGGCATGGCAACGCGGACCTCATTGCTGTGGAACCGTCGATGCTACTCACTCCAACGACGAAGCCTCATGGAAACAATAATGACGAGTGAAGAATAAACTGGACGAAAGCCCAGCGAGATACCTTCATGGCAGGCAAATTTCCAATTGGGTTACGTCGTTGTTTCTAATCTCAAGAGTGCTTGTCACATTTGCGGATTGGGTTTTGTCGCGCCTTCCGCTTGGCAAAGGAATGAACACGAAGTAGGCAACAACCCAAAGGTTGTCAATAAGTTAATTATTCTCCAGCTGTCTCTGACGAATGAGCAGCAGCGGATGAACGGACGCATGCAGAGATGGGTTCCGCGAAACAGGTTTGTACCCAATTCACAAGAGCAATGTGTGTGTCGTTCAAAGAATGGTCAGAGAGTAAGGTTGGCTTGGCAACATCTACATTGTACATGTGGTGTCACAATCGATGCGATTCAAAGTGTTGAGGGCTGTGCGGATGGGTCGGCTGCCTTGGGTCCACGTGGTGTCCCGATGCACGTCTGGCTCTTCGCCTAACGCGGACCGCAGTAGTTGAATCTGGAAACGGTGGATCGCTACTGGTGTCAGCTGATCCCCTGCAGCAGAGGCCGCTGAAGAAGGCCTGTCGGTAAGGTTTGACCAGTGTCAGAGTGGCGAGGGCGTCCATCAGTGTGTTCGTCATGAAGATCAAGACGCTGGGCTCCGCCAGCCACCACAGACGAACGCCGTACACGACACGCAGCAGGCCGGCCATCAACACTGGCAGGGTGAGCACGTGACTGATGGCCACCTGAAGTCCAGAGGTCACAATTCCAATACTTCACTCCAGATCCAGAATGAAATATGTTCGCACCTGGATGAGCACGGCCTTGACGAGTTGGACTGCCTCGTTCAGTCGATTGATGACGGCCGTGTTTCGTCTCCCGCCAGCAACAGAGGCGGTCACACGCCTCGACTTGACGTGTCTGTAGACGCGGTAGGCGAAGAGAACGGCTCCCGTGGTAGAAAGGGTGACGCAGAACATTGTCAGCCCAATGACCAGCTGTACCGAGAAGGTCAACGTCAGCCCTCCCAGCAGCGTGCAGAACTGTGGGTCGTCGCCGAAGGCTAAACGAAGATTGTACGTTCGGCTATGGCTACATCGAGCAATTCATGTCTCAAGGAACCACGCGACGCCGATGAGAAATTCGCGATTCCTTCGCCGGGCTCTAAGTGGCTCCAAAGCGCCGGACTTCCAAAGGGCGCAGACATGAGGACGGGAAGTAGGCAAAGGCGTAGGGATTTGGCGCTGCTGCCGAACCACCTGTCGTAGTCGTCGTTTGACCAGAGCATGCCGGCGAAACGATTGAAGGAGAGCAGGCAGATGCTGAAGGACATGTAGAGAGCCAAAGCGTTGACCAGCAAGGCCAGAGCGCTGCAGGCCTGAATGAAGCAGCAATGGAACGACATGCAATGTACACGTCAAGCAGTATCAGCAGTTAGTAGTCCGCACAGCGCTGCCTTCCATGGAGTCTACTGAACCTGTCAGGTAAAGCAACTGAATCAGCGGGTTCCCCACGAGATTCAGAAGGGAGAACAGGCCGTCGGCAACAGCCAGATTGGCCACGAACCACTTGTAGGGCTTGTCCACCTGCGCGAAAGAAAGTGCGCCGAGCTTCAGACACAGTCTACCGTATACAAAATGACCCCCAACATGAAACGACCTTGAAAACCGTGATGTAAACAATGGCGATGTTTAACAGAAGTCCCGGCAAGCAGACCACTGGACAGGACACCATCAACAACAACCACTTTGGGTTGTCGACCGTCGCGTACCTCAGACTTTCGGTTAGCGATCTGTACATCTCTTGTCGTGGAACGACTCGCTTACCGCTTTAGAGTGGCGGGCAATTGGCAAGAGACGAATATTGTGACGAGGGACGATTTTTGCGGTGAGCTGAAACGAAAGTAGTCAGACGTCACAAAGCTCTTTTATCTCGTTTGACTTTCTTAGTACAGTAGCTTGCGTGAAACACCTGTTGTTACATGTAGCAGAAATATCACTTTGTCGAGGCTATGCATGAACTCCAATAGTACGTACCGTAAAGTGCCTATAGTTATTCGCTTTCCTACTAGTTTCGGGGCTGCAATTATGCAGTTTCTCCCCCTAAAAGGAATAATATTTGGCACTTTGGGTAGCCACCGTATGCTGTGAAGCTGTACCTCTCTTCTAACAAACGACTTGATCTTACGCTAATGCATCCATTACTCCGTCAGTTCGCCTCCAAGTCGCTTGGTTTCCTTGACTACCGAAGAGATAAAGCAAAATGAAACGGGCAAACAAGACCAAGAGACTACTGTACATACGTGGATCCGCCGATGTCGCCAGTTACAGTTCCACATAGCTGAGAGGAGGCAGGACATCATACATAGCAGATGCCACTCTATATAAATTCACAGAATCACAGTCACTGTTGTTCAAAGTGCTGAGTGCTGTGCGGATGGGTCGGTGGCCTTGGGTCCCGCTGACAACTCGCTACGCCTCTGGCGCGTCTAACTTGTGCATCTGTTGTCATATCTGGAAGCGATGGGACGATGTCAGTGGATCCCCTGCAGCAGAGGCCACTGAAGAAGGCCTGTCGGTAGGGTTTGACCAGTGTCAGAGTGGCGAGGGCGTCCATCAGTGTGTTGGTCATGAAGATCAAGACGCTGGGCTCCGCCAGCCACCACAGCCGCACGCCATACACAATGCGCAGCACAGCGGCCACTAACACAGGCAAGGTGAGCACGTGACTGATGGCCACCTGAAGTCCAGAGGTCACAATTGCGGCATAAGGACTGCGCATCAAACAGCCGCCCACCTGGATGAGAACGGCCTTGACGAGTTGGACGGCTTCGTTCAGTCTATTGTGGACGGCCACG
The DNA here is from genome assembly GCA_030248115.1 of Linhomoeus sp. GSCO2_2. Classification (NCBI taxonomy): domain Eukaryota; kingdom Metazoa; phylum Nematoda; class Chromadorea; order Monhysterida; family Linhomoeidae; genus Linhomoeus; species Linhomoeus sp. GSCO2_2. The sequence goes on along the minus strand of JASAMZ010009432.1, from coordinate 6,745 downwards.
TTTCGCCTCCCTCCAGCAACAGAGGCTGTGGCGCGCCTTGACCTGACATGCCGGTAAACGCGGTAGGCAAACAGCACAGCAACCACACTGGAGAGGCTGGCACAGAACACGGTCAGCCCAATGACCAGCTGCATCGAGAAGGTCAGCAACATGCCTCCAAGCAACGTGCAGAACTGCGGGTCTTTGGAAGACACTGAAGGAAGGTCGTGCATCCAGTCCTGATGTCCATTCTTCAGCTGATTGGGCAATGCCGACAGCACATACAAGCTTAGACTAGAGTACAGTATGTATCACCGCGCGTTGCAGAGGAGAAATTCGCGATCCCTTCTCCGGCTTCCGAGTGGCTCCAAAGCGCCGGACTTCCAAAGGGCGCAGACATGAGGACGGGAAGTAGGCAAAGACGGAGGGACTTGGCGCTGCTGCCGAACCACTTGTCGTAGTCGTCGTCTGACCAGAGCATGCCGGCGAAGCGATTGAAGGAGAGCAGGCAGATGCTGAAGGACATGTAGAGAGCCAAAGCGTTGACCAGCAAGGCCAGAGCGCTGCAGCCCTGAATGAAGCAGGAATGGAACGACATGCAATGTGCACGTCAAGCTGTATCAGTGTCGTGCAGTTAGTAGTATGCACCGCGCTCCCTTCCATAGACTCTACTGAACCGGTCAAGTAGAGCAGTTGAATCAGTGGATTTCCCACGAGATTCAGCAAAGAGAACATGCCGTCGGCAACAGCCAGATTGGCCACGAACCACTTGTAGGGCTTGTCAACCTTCAAAGAAACGGCTCTCCAGAAATGCCATCGCACAATTGCCTCAACCCGAAATGTACCTTGAAAATCGTGATGTAAATTATGGCGAGGTTCAAAAGCAGCCCCGGGAGGCAAACCACTGGGCACGACACCATCAACAACAGCCACTTTGGGTTGTCGACTGCCGCGTGCCTCAGACTTTCACTTAGAGATCTCTCCATCGGGCCCTTTAGAGTGGTAGACAATTGTGGAGGAGATGGAGATTACCGTAATGAGCGACGACTTTGCGCGAAATGATATGCCGAAAACCTAGCCGACGTGAAACACACGTGAGAAGCTGTTGAGTGTAGTTAAAACAATGGATTCCAAATCAACTTCTGCAACCGACCGCAGTTGTGCAGCGCTACTTCTTGAACAGAACCTACCATAATGCTTACACCACAATCTAGTGCTCACACTGAGTGCCTAGACAGCCCCAATGGTGATCAGTGTTCTCATGTACCTCTCACGCGACTTGGGTCTTTCTTTCATTAACGATCCATTACGCCGTACTTCCGCTGTCGAAAGGCGCGTCTTCCTGACTGCTGCCGAACCAAAAAAGACAAAGGTCAGGCGACCGCAACGAGCAGGTAATTCTAAGATATATTGAAAGAACACGCACATATGGGTACAGAACAGAATGTTGCCGCCACTCACAATACTGTGGCGGTTACATTTCCGACGTCTCACTCTCAGTCTACATCAAAACGCGTCGGGGTGAGCGATTGCGGATCACATAACCACCCGGAGAGTGAACAGAACAGAATGGTTTTAAAAAGTGTGTAGTTATTGCCCAAGAGATCTAGTGGATCTCAGATACAAGGCCGCATTTGACCCTTTCATTCTTCGAAAGTGTCGGGATGGCGTTTCTTGAGGTGGCCCCACATTTGCCAGGTGGAGCTGCCCGAATAGCGTTGGGCGCTCCACTCGCACGAGGAGCAGGCGACGACGCTGTTGACGCTGTCCAGCGTGAAGAACTGCCATATGGGACTCGAGCGCCGCTTGCTGCCGCCGCCACCTCCACTCTTGAGATCGACACAACTTTCTGGAGATGGATTGCGACAATTGTCTTGCCTCATCGATCAGACTGTACTAGGCTTGCATCACATTAAATTCAGTTCATCCAATATCATTACATGAAAATAGCTTAGAACGAAGCAAGCACGGCTAAGAACAACGCGTCATGAGAATCTCACGTTTAGTCGCCGACTTCTTTGACACTGTATGACCATCTTCCGTCAGCTGTGGTTTGTCCTCTCCAGCTGCAACTACTGTCGATTCGACGTCGTCCACAGCCTCATCGTCGGGAAAGCAGGCGGTCAGAAATTTGTCGTAGAAAAGAGCGAAGCTTTTGTCAGACAGCAGTCTGTCGCGGACCAACGGGCGCGCTCTGGCCGCCTCTGTGACGCCGTGTTTCTTCTTCAGATGTCCCAGAGCGCTCCTGACGTCCACCCACGGCACAAAGCACAACTTGCAGTCGAAGCGACTCTCTCTCATGTGAGCGTCCACGACCTACAGTACAGTGCCAAGAAAACCAAGGACGAAATCCGCCAATTGCTGGTCAAAGGGTCAATGCAAGTCAGAGGTCGTCATCTGTCCACTCACATGACTCTTCTTATGGGCGTCCCCGATGTCTTTGGCACACAGTTGGCAGGTTCTCTTGAGACTGGCGAGATTCTGAGCATATGGGGGTAAATTCGTTTCACAGTTCGGTAGTGCACTACAGTGGCACAGAGTCAGTCGACAAGTTAATACCGCACGATGAAGTGTGGAGTGTAGAGGTGGGTTTACCTGTGTTTCAGGCTGCATGTCCTGGTGAAGTTCCTCAATTATTTCTTCAGGTTTTTCTTTGGGGTCTTGTGGCAACCACAGTCTTTTAGTGGACTTCTTCTTTGACGCGCTTCCACCGCCAGCTGGAGACAGCGGTTCGCTTTCGTTTCCGGCGTTCGATTTGTCTGAGAAAATGCTTAGTCGCCGGGAGCGGCAGAGTGTCGCACCATGTTGAGTGAAGCAAAAGTAGCTTGGAAAGTCCGATCCTTCCACCCTCACTCTTCCTCATCCACCCCCCCCCCCCAAATACCAGGAAAGCTTAATTAGATGATGCCACCAAATACCTGGAAAGCAGCGGTCGGTGAGGGCGATGACGGAGGAGCGATAGAGCAGGTCGGTTTTCATTCTGTCGGCGACAAAGCTGCGCGCGGTAGGCTCGTGGATCACGCCGTGAATTTTCTTCATGTGGAGAAGAAGGCTTTTCAGTTGCTTGGTCTGCGCCTTCCAGCAAAGCATGCAGGAGAAGCGAGCCGCTTCCAAGTGAACCAAAGCCTGAAATGTGGCAATTCCTGCAGTGCTCGGGTACGGCACTCAAACGAGCTGACTTACATGTTGCTGCCGTTGTCCGGAACTGTTTCCGACGGAGTGAAGTGAAAAGGCGCAAAGCCGACAGCACTTTCCTCTTTTGCCTCGCTTCTTAAACGTTGGTGAGACAGTTGGCAACAGCAAGGATATCGTTATCGTTTGTTGTGCAATGGCAATATTCTAAACAAGCGTCGCAAACCATTGTCAGTTTGGCCACTCTCCGAACGGCGCGTGAACCGCCGCATTCAGTCTCGATGCTGTCTGCTCTATGGTTGGCGACGTCTGCATTTGCCCAGCAGGGCTGTGCTGGAGTGATCGCGTTCGAACCAGTACCTTGACTTGCTTCACTTCTGTCCTGAATGTCGTTGCCCTGAAGTGAATGGACCATGCATGGCATGGTGGGTAAAGAGGGGGGCGGGGGGCATACATGCTCTTCTCTGCCAACCAAGGAACAAACCGGTTCAACAACGCCTTCCCACGCGTCTGCGGGTTCCTGAACACTTGGCCGGTCCAACAAGCCTAAAGATTTTTATTCTTTCCTGTACCATAAGCCAAGGACGCAGAGAGGAGTGGATAAAGGTGCATTGCCTGTCACTGGTGGGAAATCGTCGTTGCTGAGCACAATTTCTTCCAATTTCTGGTCACTCTTCGTCATCACAACGTTGGTGACTGTCGTGCTCGGCGTGCTGCAACGGCGTTCAATTGCGCATCCAATTGAGCGTTACAAATCGTCGAAAGTTAAATATGTATGTGCCGTGCCGTATGCACACAAACCTGGAACTGGGCAAGTCCAGAGATCCGTCCATTGGTAGAGTTGCCAGCTGCTCTGAATGCGTCTGTGCCACCGGTTGGCCTTGGCTGAACTGCTGTCCCTCGAATGGCGCTTCGTTGAAGGGCTAAGTAAATACTTTTGGCAGATAAGGCAACTGCGTCGTGCGACGTCTTCTCACCAGACTGGGGTAGTAGTAGCCGAGCGGCAGCATCGCGTCATGTGTCTGGCCATACTGCATTAGCTGCTGAGGGTGTGGCCGCAACAGAGCCAAAGCCCTCTGGAGTGTAACCTGGAAGAACTGTTGCATGTCAGCAAACTCCTCGTGGCGGTGATCGACCAGCGCCCTCTGTTGCGGATGACAGCTCTTCAGATGTTCCTGAATCCACTTTTCCGTAGGCGCCTGGAAGGGGCAGTGGCCGCATCCGTAAGGCCCATAGAAGCGGCCGCAGTGCACTGAGGCGACGTGCCACTCCAGACCGCGCTCGGTTCCTGAAACGTTTCGAACGAACTGGTGCCGTGCCTTCATTGCACATTGTTGCACACACGCACACACCTGAGAAACTGCCGCATTCGCAGCTGACTTCAGCCAAGCCACTTGGAAGATCCATTGCCAAGGTTGAAGGTCCTCTACTCTGCGGGACGCTGACTACCTCAGCTTATGACCAACTCAAATAAGCGGGCCGATCATAGGGTATGTATCTCGGCGGTCTGCCAGTACACTGAGCATGCAGCGGTCTGAGATTTTGAATCTGAGATTCTGAGGAGATTCTGAGTTTTAACTAAACACACCGTTGGTGATGCCCAGCAACATAGAGATGTGCTATGCTGATTGATTGATTGCCACTTGATTGAATATGCCCAATGAATGCTTCTTAACAAAGCTTTGATCTGTTCGGAATGTTTAGTGGGACTCTAACTAATGGGAGACGACCCTACGTCATTCGCTGGAGTCAGATCGCAAGTGCAGTAAGTGCCTTATCACTTTGATTCGGTCTTGATTTGCCAGGCCTCGGTCACTAGTGGCTTCAACTCCTCTTTTGGCAGGTTTTCGTAGAAGGTGAAAGCCACTGTTGTCATCGACTCGAGCTGTTGCAGCTTCTCCATAAGATAGTTGAAGTGACCTTGCGCCAACTCAGGTCTGAATTGGCTCTGCAGATACCTAAATTATGAGGAGTGTGAAGTTCGCTTTGTTTATCGGTCTGGTAGGCACCAAGCCAAACTAGCCTAAACAACAGCGCCTTGTAATTGTTGAATACTCTGTCGACAAAAGCCGTATTGGACAGGTTGTTTCTCGTCGAGTTGAAGACGAGCAGCAACTGTAGAAGGGTGTTGATGGACTTGTCGCGAAATAGCCCAAAGTCACAGGAAGCCAGCCATCTGAACGGGATCGTCTGGATCGTCAAGAATTTTTTGTGTTACTGCACGTACATATGCCCCAAAGGCACTAAGCGAATCGTAATTTGTGAACTCTCTGCCACATAATCATTTTGTTATCTTTGCATGACATAGTTTACGTTGCGGATGGCGTTACTTACTAGCCCACAATTCTACCGTGAGCCAATTTCTCAGAGCCAATGTACCGTTCAGCTGACCCACCGCTGGCAGGCGTCGTAGAGGTCGTCGTTGCCGATCCGCAGCAGTGACAGTGGGAACACTGGCTGGCCTTGCAGAGTCCATGCGTCAGCAGTGGCGTCATACATTTGCGCGCCCCAGATGTACGGATGGAGGCATATGCAACCTGGATAGGTGAGTAAGAAGTACCATGCAACATTGCCAGGGAGCAAATACACTTGTCACCTTTCAGTAGCGCTATTTGGTCCCCCTGGTCCAGTTGACCAAATGGTTCTATGACTTTGCACAGGGCTATGAAGCGCTTGGCGTACTCTTCCAGCAGATCGACGACAGCACCCACAGTCTGCTGTGTAGAATGGTTGGGGTCAACCACCGATGCGTTCAGCACGATCTTCCGGGCATTTTGTAGTTCGGCTTGTAGCGGGCCGTCGCAGGTTTCCTGAAATGAAGGTGCAAGTCACTTGATGACCCACTGTCAACCAGTTGCGTACGACACCACCTTGGCGGCAGTCACAAGTCGCTCGATCTCGCAAGAATCTTTGTGGGTGAGCACGGTTAGCCCGCCTGAAATACCTATGCACCCAAGGCTTGCCAGTTCCATTGCAAATCTCTCACAGTCAAAGTGGCAGTTCACCTGCAGTTGGAGTAATGACACTGACGACTCTGTCGGACGGTGGTGCTGGTTCCCCTGATTTATGAGAGGCTGCAACAGGTTTGCATGGTAGTCAGGTATTGATGCAGATTTCACGAGGACAGTATTGTGGACAACAACCGTGGCTTTGACAGAACGTTGAGCCAGCGTACAGCCGACTACGTAACTACTAGGTACGTCGTACCGTAGATACGCCAATAAGCCCCCCCCCCCCCCCCCTCCCCCATCCCTTCCAGGGCATCGTCTCCATGATCGAGGTGGAGAGGGAGGCTTACTGGATGGAGTGTTTACGGTAAATACATACCGCTAGGTTGGTGAGATGGGCCAGCTGGTAGCGCCACTGATGCACTTAGCCCTGTCTTCCGCCCTTCCACTCGTTCGGCTTCTTTTCCAGCGTCACCTCCCGTCTTGGCGTCGACACTTTTGTCGAGACACGACTGAGCCGTTTTGAGCTCGACTTCAAATGGATAGAAGCCGCAGACGCAGTGGCTACGCCACTGAGTCTCAGTGGCGACATCTGAGCTGCACTTGTGCGGAGACCAATCGCCACACGACGCACCAAATGTGAACTTGAAGAGTGCAGCCCACCGGTCCGTCTGCACGCCCTGCAG
>JASAMZ010009431.1:0-13844 GCA_030248115.1 Linhomoeus sp. GSCO2_2 | reverse complement strand
TGCGTCTTCGCCATCTGCCAAATTTCAGCGCCTTGCTGTAGGTGCATTCGAATATTTACGTTACACTGTATTTGTCTTGGCGCCACTCACAGCATTCGATATGAGATTCTGCCATACCACTGATGATAGGCTCCGTGGCTACACATGATCCGCACAGAGGTTATGAGATGTGGCGCGCAGTAAGTAGTGGGTGGGTTACAAGCTGCTCTTTGCTACGTCAAATCAGCAGCATCAGCAACCACAACATTGTACCGTACGTGACTTCTTACTTGTCATAGCATCTACCTCTTTGTTGTTTCTCCAGACGCGGCCGAATATGAGGCAATAGAGGACGGCGATCGAAGTCGCCATGCAGACCTCCAGCAGGAATCCATACAGCCAAAGGTATCCCTTCAACTCCAGATCCCCGATGACGGGTAATGCCGTCGAATTGTCCTGAGAATACTCGTAGTAGTAGCTGGATGAGAAGAACATGGGAGAGACGAATAGGAGACCGAACACGAATTGGACAACCTTCGTTACAGTGGCTATGGAAGGTCGTGACCAGAGCTGAAAGAGATGAAAGTAGAGTGATGGAACAACAAGTGTCGAAACAAGCGCCAACTTCTCTCTTCAAACTTCGATCTATAGTTGACTGGAATGTGATCCAATACTGTGAAGTGAGCGGCAACACGGCAACGTGCCCTGTTCCTACAGTGTATCTATAATGAGGAATTCCGCTGAGCCTCCCTCCTCCCAATTCACGTCGTCACAATCTTCGAAGTGAAAGGCGCACCGTTCTCGACTGGACCGGCATCCAGACGGCGACGAATCGGTTGACGGCCAGCAGCGTGACGCACATCGTCTGGCAGAAGCGCGTGTACCAGGCGACGATGAGCACGACTTTGGCCAAAGCGCTTCCGCCCAATTCATACAACGGCGTCACGACAGCGAATGCTCTCTGTCCCAAGTAGCTGTTGATTGTGCTGGCGATGTCAAAGAGGCCTAGGACGAAGGAGAGACGGAAGAAGGAGCCGCTCAGATCCTTGCCCTTCCTGCCCTTGTACAGAGTGACTAGAAAGACGCCGTAGACGGGCATCGTGACGGCGACGAAGCACAACAGCGTCGCGTTGGCCGCTGCGCGGATTGCGGCGAGCATTGTCGTCCCTCTTTGACTTCAGAAAGTGGTTTATAATGAAGTTCTCCGTGCGTCAACGGCGAGCGATTGACGCGCTTAGAAGGGACAATTTAGCCGATCACCTGCCCGTCCAGTGCCCGGGTTCAGCACAGTACTTGGTATCTTCTTCCAGTTGGACCTAGATGTATAGCAACCGTACTGCACGTACTGCACGTCGTCCAAATCAATCAACGTATGAATACTGTGTCCAGGTGTAGGTACATGCATGGTTGTATCGATACAGACGAATATTCGCCGCTTTTATTTTATTACAACCGCTTTTAAATTTTGAAGGTAGCGCTTTTCATTTCAGCACGCTCAAAATAAACCTTGCGCTTTTAATTTCAAGAATGCGCTTTTAACTTTGTCTAAGCATAAGAAAATGTTGAAGGCGCTTTTAAAATGAAGAAAGCGCTTTTAAAATTGAACAAACCCAAACCGCTTGTAACTTCTGAGAGGCAGACGCAGCCGTCTACTTACATACAAGCATAAAAATCAGATTCAAGGTGAGGGTTAGATTTAGGCTTAAGCTCAGGCCTACAATCTCCGCCTGTTCAGGCCTACGATCTCCGCCTACTGCCTAGTATGCTTAGCCAAGGCCCAGGCTTACGATCTCCGCCTGCTCAGGCAGGTTTTCGACGACGCTGAACACGAACCCGGGGTTTGTTTTGTGATTTTGGGTGACTTTAGCTCGATTTCGGGGCCCGGCAGGCCAAAAATTGGGTCCCGCCCCCGGGGCCGAAATTTCAAAATTGAGTTGACAGTTGTTTCTGAACTTGCTGACGCCGCAGAACACGAATCCGGCCTTTGCTTTGCCATTTAGCATTTAGCCTGATTTTGGCATTTAGCCTGATTTTGGCCAAAAATTACCTTCTTGAAGTTGTTCGACTTGCGCAGATTTGAATTTGAATTTGGGATTTGCTGTACTAGACAATGCGCGCAGATCCAATTTATAACTTTCTACACTGAAGAACTTGGGAACGAGCCAATATAGCGAGAATGCAACATTTGTTGGGGTTTCCTGCGCCCCCGTCTGCTAAATCAATCACGCGGAGTGCCTATCTGACCCTCCGGAGTTTCGCCCCCGCCCCGGTTGTTTCAATCTGAGTATCATAGACACCCCAGACGGGCATAGTCATCGCAAGTCAGAAGAACGAAGCGGCAAATATTCCCAACGAAATCAATGGGCGAAATCAATCAGAGAAAACTGACTTCTTTGCTGTTGCACCTCTCGGGAGCCTCCACAACGTTGCTTGCCGAACGGCAGTGTTGGACCGCGCTCCGCTAGAACTCTGCCGAAGGCGAAAGCGCCTCGTTTCCGGTCTGCTCTAACGACGAGAGAGTCTGTGACTGTTCAATGGGGCTGAGTAAGTGTTTGATGCGGTGGTGCTTCTGATATGGCTCGTTGTCACTGACGAAGTGGACGTCATCGGGAGTGAGCTCTTCAGACGGTGTGCGTCAGTCGCAGCGATTGGAGTTTGTCAGTTTTAGTTTGCAGGGTGGACTAGGCCTGTAACGGTCACTGACGTCTACTGAGCCGACAATGATTAATTGCTAAGACGACTGCCAAATTTCTACAACGCAGAAAGAAGACACCGCGACAATGGAGTCTAAAGCCAGGCAATAATACCATTCGCCGCTTGAGTGGGGAGGAGATTACTGTCGACGGTTCGGTTGATATTAAGGTACACTACTCTATTCTACACTATTGTGGTGTTGACCAGAAGGCAGTCGTCTTCATTCTACGCTGGAAATCAATCCTGAATGGCTTTGACCGGGGGGCTTGGGTCGAGCCTGGAAAGAATAGGGTCGTCGTCGTCGTCGTCGTCGTCGTCGTCGTCGTCGTCGTCGTCGTCGTCGTCGTCGTCGTCGTCGTCGTCGTCGTCGTCGTCGTCGTCGTCGTCGTCGTCGTCGTCGTCGTCGTCGTCGTCGTCGTCGTCGTCGTCGTCGTCGTCGTCGTCGTCGTCGTCGTCGTCGTCGCCGTCGTCGTCGTCGTCGCCGCCGTCGCCGTCGCCGTCGTCGTCGTCGTCATCATGTACCTCTAGATGGTCCCAGGCAGTGGCCAGACACTGCTACCGCTACCGCTACCGCCACTGGCCAACGCAGACCGACAAGGAAACCCGCTGCACAGAGCCATGGCCTTCGCGTTAGGGGACAGCATTTTCTTCTTCTAGTCTTCCTTCCTTCAGTTTTCTTTATTAAAAGCTGTAAGACGGGTTGCAAATTGCTACTGGACGGAATTCCGCAGTACGTAGTCAAGCGTGTCAAACGACGCCGATTGCCAACTTCCAATGGGTGGTTCCGAGCGTCGTCTCTCCGTCGCTTGCCCTGGGGCGATATTCTGCGCGAAGAGCGAAGAATAGAGAAATACCACGCGTGTTAGTGGCGTCCGCCGACTGACAAACAAACCCGCGCTTGAATTAGACACACTGCCACTTTACAACTATCGCTTTGAAATAACCGAACTGTGACTTGCAGTTTCTCCTCAAATGAATACTACAGTCATGCATGAACTTTCTTCGCGATAACGCTAACGGAGAAAAGAGTCAGACGGCCGCATTCACCTACTGTGCTGTAACTCGACATATTCCAAAGTGTAGAACAATTCAAAGCGCGAGTAGTCGATGATGCTATGGAGCGGGCAGGTAGGTAGGTATGTATTGCAGAATGGAGTACGGATTAGTGGCGCACGAGCCTGGGTGAAGTTTTTAACAATTTCAGATCACCTTTGGCCTGGGGCCGCTCGCACCAACTGAAGTTGTATAGGTGTCTGCCGCGCGCTGATTGGTCGAATATTTGAAATGAGCTTGATGCGTTGGACAATTGCGAATTGTAATTGCAATTGTACCTAAGTGCGTTGGCGCAGTCGGCCAGTGACAATGAGAGGCGCGCGCTGACAAACGAGCTAACGTGTTGCTATCCTACCATTGCAGCCAGCCGCGAGTCGACCTGCCTACTGACTGACTATGGTCACGCTCGCGCCAAACAGCGCTTACACTCGCTCGATCGCGCTGCCCCACCGAGTGTCGCTGAGATCTGAATAGACTGCTTAGGTACAGTATCTTCTCTGACTCATGCGCTCCAAATTATTAGTCGGCGTACCCCCCATCCTTCCTACACACAGGTACCATAAATACGCGTTTGTTTAGTGGGTACCTATACCGGTTGATGCTTCACTGCCAGGCAGATAGCCGCGAAACGATTGAACGACAGAAGTAGAACTCCATAGAAGACTTGCACAGTGAACAGGAACCAGCTTTCAAAATTATCGTATGTGGCCAGAATTTCGCTTCGCAGAAACCAGTCCCCGAAGGTTAGCCACCGAGGCAACTGGCGCATAGCAAAATTGTGAGAGGTGGTCCAAATGTCAGCCAGACCGGCCGAAATGACGATCGTGTAAAAGGGGGTCTGGAGGGTGCTTCTATGACGGATTAGAACCACTACTCCGAAGGGAAGGGAATATTCGTGATGGCGTAGCCAAACAAGTTGTCCACAAGTCCAAAACGCTTTCACCGAAGGTTTGGTTCATTGCTTCGCTCGTGGATTTTCGGTGCTAAAACTCACAATGATGTAAGTATCTGACAGAGGCGGCAGAGTTGGACAGAAGATCAATTGCAAAGCAACACAGAGAACTTGCTACTCTAATTGAACCTCAAGGGTAGGGCAGGCAGAGCAGAGGTGTGTTGCTTAGCTACAGCTCTATGGCATCTATTGAGGATGAAGTCATCCGTGAGAATGAGACCACCACAATACGAATCATTGGTGTGCAGTCGTCGATCGAGAATTATTGAATGGGACTCCGAAACCAACCGCCCGCCCACGAAGAGGACCTGAGGTTCCCAAAAGAATCCCCACGAGACGCCTTGATGTTTGTTTGTATCTGACTTTGACCCATTTCTCCAACCTGGAAGGGGTCTCCATCGTCAGCCTGCTCTTCTGCAGCGTCCTGGGGTGGGGCAGCGCAACAAGCGCCGCCTTCTGCAACGGCAACGCCCCGGCCGGCTTCTTCCTACGGCATCCACTGCTGGCTGCCAACCAGCTCCTCTCCTGTTGGCCGAGGAAAGAGCGGCCACCCTGGAGATCGAGCATCATCACCTTCTTTCTGGCCGCCCAGAGGCCTTGCCGACTGGCGGCGGCCGCGATTTCCGCCACCTTCTCCGGCCGCACCCTCCCCAAGCTCTTGCCATCGTCTTGGGAAGATGCTCCGTGGCTTCTTAGTTTCAATTCTTCGAAGACTACTTCGGAACAGTGAGCTATAGTCGAGTAGATATGATGAGGTGTGATTCGCTGCTATGGAACCACATTGTTTGTCCTGTTGCACTGCACTGTATGCTTTGCCTTCGTGTTGTCGTGTGTCTGTCGCCACCTATAGTACGCCCATCGTCTCTTGTACCGGGCCCGCGCTAAGTATTGTATTCATTCAAGTCACTCATTTGTTGGGATCACATGTTTGTCTTCGTTTCTGGGGACTCGAGATGGGCTGCCTCCCTGTGAGACGAATATGCGCTGGTGGCGGGGAGTCAGATGGATCACTTTCGTTGTGGTACCGGTGCCTTCGCCGCTCAAACCAAAGCAGCCCCTTATCACCTCTGCCATGGCTTTGCGCAGTCGTGACGACATCAACAGCAGCAGATACGGATTGCTAGTGTATAGCAGCTAGAAAGCGAAATGAAGGCAATATTCGTCGTCGTCGTCGTCGTCGTCGTCGTCGTCGTCGTCGCCGTCGTCGTCGTCGTCGTCGTCGTCGTCGTCGTCGTCGTCGTCGTCGTTGTCGTCGTCGTCGTCGTCGTCGTCGTCGTCGTCGTCGTCGTCGTCGTCGTCGTCGTCGTCGTCGTCGTCGTCGTCGTCGTCGTCGTCGTCGTCGTCGTCGTCGTCGTCGTCGTCGTCGTCGTCGTCGTCGTCGTCGTCGTCGTCGTCGTCGTCGTCGTCGTCGTCGTCGTCGTCGTCGTCGTCGTCGTCGTCGTCGTCGTCGTCGTCGTCGTCGTCGTCGTCGTCGTCGTCGTCGTCGTCGTCGTCGTCGTCGTCGTCGTCGTCGTCGTCGTCGTCGCCGCCGCCGCCGCCGCCGCCGCCGCCACTGCAAAGGAGAGGCGAAACGTACGGTCTGCGATACGAAGTTGGAGAGAAGTAGAAACTGCCTGTTTCCGCCATGATAGTAGGCGTGGTTCTGGTGACGAAGTGATGCAACGGTCGGCAGGACGATGTTCGTAGTATAGAGTGCTAGCATGGCAAACAACGATGCACCGTAAACTGTGATGTTTCTCTGGAGCTTAGCGCGCTCGGCGGAGCTTGAATCGTCTCGTTTTATTGACTCCTGAAGTAAGTATGTGCCCAATGTCTGCGTCTTGTCGGTTGCATTGAGTTGGCCGCTTAAACAAGATCGACCACTGTCGCAGTCGATCTTCTTTAAACTACGGCACGGCAGTTTTGAGGTTGCTTTGAGTTGCGCACACTTGCCGATACCTTCAGGAGCCAGCAGGCGGTGAATCCGTAGAGAAGACCGCTCAGTAGTGTGGCCAAGACGCTGGTCCCGACGGTGAACACTCCCGCGGCCACGAGCGTTGGCGTAGCGGCGGCGTCCATCGATTGGTCGCTTCCATTGCCGACTGACCGGAAACCGGCCTCGTCGTCCCGGTCGAAAACGGCCATGAATAGGACTGGGAACGCCGCCGCGACCAACCAGGACGACCAGAGGAAACCGACGTCGACGATGCGGGCGTAGAGCTGCTGAAGTCGAGCGAGAGTCATACTCTGACAGTTGCCACATCCTGGAGAGTCCCAATGTTTGCGCCTCCCGCACAGCCACATACCGTCGGATATTTGGTGGGCAGACAAGTGGCGACGAATCGATCCACACCAATGTAGACGGTAGTCACCACCTGCGCGTGAGAGGCGCCAACGATGACTCCCCACATTAATCGGTATGCAGGAGGACTGACCATATCCAAGTAGAAGCGTCTAAAACACTCGCACGGCATAATTTTCTACCGTTCGTTCATGCTTTATATCGATCATCCTCACCAACCGGAACATGTTTCTGTGGGGAATCCAGTGCCAGGCGCGCAACGACGTCAGCGCAGCGATGTCGGCCGCCCCAAGTGAGAGCGAGAGCCGACTGAAGGTTGGCGAGAGGGGCTTTTTCCAGGCGAGTGTCGTCAACACCAGAAGATACAAAGGCAGAGAGACGACAGCCGTCACGCCATCCGCCAGCCACTCGAGGACGCATGTGACGCCGCAGGCCATAATTACGAACACACTGGACTGTTCCACTACGGAGTACGGGGTTGTTTGACTACAGTGCCTAGCTTTCAGGCAACTAGACACTGTGACACCTGCCGTCGTCGAGAGGTGCAACGCACAACACCTCCTGTTACAGGAATGGCAACTGGTGCTATTGTTTTCTACGGACCTCTAAAAGGATTCTCGGAGGCGGAAAACAAAAGAACCCTAACGAGTTCGGTCGCCGTCAAGTTCCTGCTATGCCGGTCGCCCCTTTGACGAGTGGGTACGGACGTTGGCGTTGCTGATAATTGCCTTCTTTTGTCAACGCACAGTGCGTTGATACAGTACACGCCGGACACGCAAGCACGCAATTCGGCGACTGGACATCGTCACGACGATCCTTTATTGAGGTTCCCCCATCGGTGTGAGAGTTTCCTGGGAGATTCTGTTGACGTGGGCTGCCTTCTGGAGATGGACTTGTCACGTCCAGAATACTAGGGATATGCGGATGTGCCTCAGTGTCCGGAATCCGCTTTGGAGATAGAAGCGCACCTACTCCTGGCTTTGTATACGCACAGTGCATAGAAACTTGGGCCTCCGAACTCAGCATCCTATATACTTTTCCTATATACTAAGCGGCATAGAGTCTGTCTGTTTGTTTGTCTGTTCCCACAATAACTCTCGACAGCATTGACGAATCGCGACGATCTATACATCAAAAGAACCACCATGCTCTGTAGTTTTGCATCTCCTATTGTGGACTTTGGCCGATGTCAAAATTTCACAAAAATCGCGAAAATGTTGGCTGCACAGCACATTCTGAGCGCTAAGGGGTAGCTGCAGGCAACTTTTGTGCAAAGTTTGTGTCTCTCGTGTCACCATTCACCATTCAATTGATCGCTACGGGCCCCTGAAAGATTTCTCGGAGGCGGAAAGCAAAAGAACACTAACGATCCGTGGCAATGACGTTCCTGTTATACCGGACGCTCGTTTGTCGAGTTCGTGCGAACGTTGACGTCGACGATTGTGCCCAACCGTATAATGTGTTGGTGCGGTACACGCAGGAGCCAAAGGATGCCCTTCAATTTGGCAGTCTTGCACTCCACAGCCATGGAGAAGCACACTCTGTGCAGCGGTTCCGCCTTTGACTGCTCCGGCTCTAGACGGAGAGAGTTGAGGCGCAGGGAGTCCTTCAGCCCTCGCAGACAGTCCACCGCTTCATCGACTTTGACGGAGGCGCTCCATCTCCTCTTCTCTCTCCAGGCAGAAGCTACAGTAAGATTGACTGGGCACTTGCCGGGCTCAGAATTGACCGCCACGCGCAGTAGCTTCGCGTGCTGCTTCCACGAGCTAAAGAGAAACGTCGTGTGCATAAGTAGATGGAACTTCTAGTCCAACTCCACTGGGAATCCCAATATTATAGAACCAAAGAACGCGCACCGGAAACTGGAAAGCTACATGCGACAGTCTCCAAATCTGTTCACTGATTATTTACTGCGTTAGACTCAAAGGTAACCCTAAAGCACGCTTTGATCACTAGGGCTAGCTCTAATTTGGCCCTCCACTGCATAAGAACGACTAGGTTAGTGTCACTAAGGTTATTGAGAGCTTACGAATACAGCAAGTTAGCAGGAGCTAGCTCTTACTAACCTTAGTGAGAGCTAGCACTAAATGCTGGCCCTAAATGCTGTTACTAGCTCTAAGTTTACGAATACTACTGCCTCGTCTCCAATGTCGAGAATCAGCGACGGCTTCGGACGCTGACTGACGAAGAGCTGCAGCAGTTCCAGTTGTCCCCCTGAGGCCGCCTAGTGGACCGGTGCTGTAGGTTGTATTGACTCCGGGATAAATTGACGCCGCATCAACTTTTCCCGCCTGGTAAATTGACGCGCGTCAACGTACCCGAGCTTATCGCAGGGTGCGTTGACGCCTGCCGCCTTATTCAATTGGACTCAGACTGCCTTCCCGCGGAGGGACGCGAAATAAGGTCGGGTGCGCTGACGCCGCGCAATCTTGGTTGACTACAGAGCTTCGTTGCGCCTATAAGCGTGCGGAGAGATGAGACGATTCCAAAACCGATTTCAGACAATGACAATTTTATCGTTGCACCACTCTACTCATGTCTTCAAGTGAAAGACACTGGCTTCGGACCTCTAGCGAGTGTCTCTCTCTAGCTAGCCTCTAGTATTTTGCAGACCTCTAGTGACTACCTAAATCCCAGGAGGACCTGCACACAATCTCACTTTGGCCGAATTCGTTTCAGTTCTCACTCAGTTTGGCCGAACTCACTTCAGACTTCGTTTCGTGCCAGCGTTCATGGAATGACGCCTCCAGCACTTACGGTGCTTGTATGTAGGTCTGAGCCAAGGTAGAAGCTGACATGGCCACTGTGACCACTAAAGCCTGATTCACACCGAGTTCGAAGCAAGTCCGAAGAAATAATACTGCGAAGTAAGGAGTGAAGAGCCCCTTCTTATTATTACTTCGTGGTATTATTTCTTACTTCGGGCTTACTTCACGTTCAGTGTGAACCAGGCTTGGCCAGCTGGTGCTATCTTCTGCGCTAACGAGGCAAAGGCAGAAGTTAGAGTGCTTTCAACACGCGCTTAGTTGAATAAGGGCAGGCGTCAACGCAACTCGGAATAAGGTCGGCTAGATTGACGCGCTACAACCTACAACGCCGGCAGACGACCCGACTGCAAAGTGACAGATATGACCGCGCTTGGGCCGCGCTATTGAAACCACAATGAAGCAACTGTGCCGTCGGCCTTACCGACGAAGGCGGGGCTTTGGAGTAGCGTCCTCTTGACGTCTTCCACTCTGCCCTGTCGAATGTGAAGTCTGCGATGCTCGCTCGTGGGCTTCTCTTCCTCCTTCGCCTCTTGCTGCTGCTGATCCACCGTCTCCTCCGGACATTGCGCTCGGCTGAGTTGAGATGACAGGAAGCAATCTTCTAATTTCGTTGGTTATTGAGAGCTGAGCAGATTTCATTTCAAATCCTGCTTTGACCGAAATGTCACCCCAACGTTGAGGAGCGATAAGCGCCGCGCGGTCTTGAAAGGAACGTCTGCATTTTTCGCGTCATTTCTTTACTGCACGAAAGACAGCTCGTCCGGCCTCCGCAGATGTCAATACGTCCCCTCGAACAACTCCGCCCTCTCGAATAAGCCCCAGCCGTTCAATAGCACCCGAGCAGAGGTTGATTAATACCCCCCCCCCCCCCCCCCCACTCTCTTTCACGAAAGATGGTTTACATTACCTACCTCTATATTGAATAACCATATTATTTTAAAGTTCTTTGCCAATACTAATATTACTTCTAAGCTGCTTAATATTAAATCAATACTGATACATTTTGCAATTTCATGAATGTTATTCAAACACTCAAGAATAAACTACAAGTGCAGTGTGGTATGTCTTCTCCCATCGTAACAGTATGATTGTGTAGTGTCTACGACACCAACCAACCTCGATCGTAAAGCGTGTGTATCATGTTCGTACGTATGTGCCGTATGTCTGTACGGTATGTGTGTAAAGTGTGCCGCGTATCGCCAGGTGAAAACGCCGAACTGATAGTGTTCCGCGAATTCGCTTCCGATTGCATCTTCTATTGCACGCGTCCGTTATCTGACGACGACCTCTCTTCCTCGCGCCCGCGCAACGTAAAACTTCCACAACAATTACCGGGCAGTGCGCAGCGCAGCGGAAAGCGTTATTACACCGTAGCAGACCTCGCGGGACCGGTCGGCGGAAAACGGCGAACTCGCCGCGCGGGCCGTCTTTTGTTTTCGACAGTACGTGGAGTCGCGCTAGTTTGACTGCAAGCGACGCACGCGCAACAGCGTCACGAAACAACTAAACCAAACTGTCAGACTTGGCCACGCAAGATCCAAGCATGGCGCAATCGGAACTCGGCCGCCAGTACGAAGTCTATTACGAGGAAATGGTTGCGGCCATCTCGGTTGGTTTCATGCCTCTCTAAGACACATTCGACACTTCTCAACCAACTCTACCTCCAAGCAAACGCAGGAAGCGGAGGCAGTTCTGCGGGAAGCGGCGGTAGCCTCTACGACACTGCTGGAGTCCGTCGGCGAGCAGCCATGGCAGCAAGTGAGTGCAGCAATACATAGTTACGTCAGCTACATCTCGAAAAGTTACGTACCATGTGTAAGGCAAGTGTGTCCTCAATCCGGATCCTACTCAATCGTAGCTTAGCTCAATCAGTTTCAATTCAACCTCTGCACCTATTGTTCCTCCCAGACCCTGGAGCAGAAGTTGGAGGAGGCGTTGACGGGCGTGAAGAGAGCGAGCCACTTTCTGATCGACAACGTCCTTTTCGACTGGCTGCTCAGAGAGAAGGAAGCGACAGTCTCCACTGGCGAACATCTCGACAGTCTCTACAAGGAGCTGGATATACTCGACGAATTGTGAGAGATTGGCATACAGAGACGGGAAGATTGTAGCAAGGTGTATTTATCAAATAGTTGCAGAGATTATAATTAACGAAATTAGGGATATTTTCAAGGGTTCTGTCAAAATTCCCAAATTTCGACAATTTCAAACGGCTTAAATTTCAAAACTTCTTTGCACCGATGTATCGAGCATAGTCTGCCAAGTATCTAGCAAATAGTTTCAAATTTTATAATTGACAAAATTAGGGATATTTTTAACGGTTTTGTCAAAATTCCCAAATTTCGACAATTTCAAATAGCGTAAATATCAAAATGTCTTTGCATGGTTGTGTCGGGCATTGTCTGCCAGGTATTCAGCAAATAGTTTCAGATTTTATAATTAACCGAAATTAGGGATATTTTCAAGGGTTTTGTAAAAATTCCCAAATTTCGACAATTTCAAACGGCATAAATTTCAAAACTTCTTTGCACCGATGTATCGAGCATAGTCTGCCAAGTATTTATCAAATAGTTGCAGAGATTATAATTAACAAAATTAGGGATATTTTCAAAAGTTTTGTCAAAATTCCCAAATTTCGACAATTTCAAACGGCTTAAATTTCAAAACTTCTTTGCACCGATGTATCGAGCATAGTCTGCCAAGTATCTAGCAAATAGTTTCAAATTTTATAATTGACGAAATTAGGGATATTTTTAACGGTTTTGTCAAAATTCCCAAATTTCGACATTTTCAAATAGCGTAAATATCAAAATGTCTTTGCATGGTTGTGTCGGGCATTGTCTTCCAGGTATTCAGCAAATAGTTTCAGATTTTATAATTAACGAAATTAGGGATATTTTCAAGGGTTTTGTCAAAATTCCCAAATTTCGACAATTTCAAACGGCTTAAATTTCAAAACTTTTTTGCACCGATGTATCGAGCATAGTCTGCCAAGTATCTAGCAAATAGTTTCAAATTTTATAATTGACGAAATTAGGGATATTTTTAACGGTTTTGTCAAAAATCCCAAATTTTGACAATTTCAAATAGCGTAAATATCAAAATGTCTTTGCATGGTTGTGTCGGGCATTGTCTGCCAGATATTCAGCAAATAGTTTCAGATTTTATAATTAACAAAATTAGGGATATTTTTAAGGGTTTTGTCAAAATTCCCAAATTTCGACAATTTCAAACGGCATAAATTTCAAAACTTCTTTGCACCGATGTATCGAGCATAGTCTGCCAAGTATTTATCAAATTGTTGCAAAGATTATAATTAACGAAATTAGGGATATTTTTAAGGGTTTTGTCAAAATTCCCAAACGACGACAATTTCAAACGGCATAAATTTCAAAACTTCTTTGCACCGATGTATCGAGCATAGTCTGCCAAGTATCTAGCAAATAGTTTCAAATTTTATAATTGGCGAAATTAAGGATATTTTTAACGGTTTTGTCAAAATTCCCAAATTTCGACAATTTCAAATAGCGTAAATATCAAAATGTCTTTGCATGGTTGTGTCGGGTATTGTCTGCCAGGTATTCAGCAAATAGTTTCAGATTCTATAATTAACGAAATTAGGGATATTTTCAAGGGTATTGTCTAAATTCCCAAATTTCGACAATTTCAAACAGCTTAAATTTCAAAACTTTTTTGCCCGGATGTATCGAGCATAGTCTGCCAACTATTTAGCAAATAGTTCTTGATTTTATAATTAACGAATTTAGGGTTTTTTCAAGGTTTTTGTCAAAATTGCCAAATTTCAACAATTTCAAACGGCTTAAATTTCATAATAACTCTGCGTGGATGTATCGGGTGTAGTATGTGAAGTAATTAGGAAGCAGTTTCAGATTTTAACATTCAAGAAATTAGGGATATTTTCAAAAGTATTGTCAATATTCCCAAATGTCGACAGTTTAAAACAGCTTAAGTAGTATAGAGGGCCTCTTCCGTGAAAAGTGCTACGAAGTTTTCCGTGAAAAGTTTTCCGTGAAAAGTGCTGCGGGGAAAAGTGCTGTGGTGCCAGGCGATGACTTTTCCGCCAGATTCAAACGGTGTCTAAGCCCAAGCCCCAGAG